>MQUG01000329.1:0-17936 GCA_007213375.1 Steinernema feltiae | reverse complement strand
ATTCTGAGTTAATTTCTACTTCCTTTCGTTTCGCTGTAACCAAACAATTTTCGTGATAATTCGGTCTTGCGAGTCATAACTTTGTGTATTAAATTATTTTATAAGTTTAATAATTTTTTTGATCCTATGTCGTTTTTTGTTGCTTTTTTCACGTTTTTTTTTCAATTTTTAAAATATATTTTAGAACGTTTCCGTCATATTTTCGTGTATTCAAATACCATTTTATTAACAAAAATAATTAAAATTTAAATTATGTTTGTCTCAATCATATTTGTCTTTAAATCAATTCATAGTTGTAGGAATTGTTTTAATATTTATGTTTTAGTTTAACAATTATTTTGGACTTGTTTGTGTGTCCTTTTGAATTGATCAAACGCCGCCGCTTTTGTTATGAAACATTTTGAATTAAATTTCTAATTTTTATTTTTCAAATTTTCAAAAAAAAATGTGATTCGCGTTCACTGATAGCCCGTTTAAACAATCTGTGCGTGGCTATAAATCCTATAAGCTATATATCCTTGTGACTTCTCTCGCAATCGACTTTCTAACTCCAACGCATTTCTGTTTATTTTTTCCAACTTTTGTGCGGTGACGTCGTGAAATTGGAACGCTTTTCCATGTTCAAAGGGCATTTGTCGGTTCCTCGTGCGTGCGCTGAATCGAAAAACGATCCCTCCAATTCCGTGTAAATTGAAAGCATCGACGTAATTCAATCATGTTCTTGTTTGCAGCTTCAACCTGCGCTCCTATGGCTGCTAAGCCCAAAAGATGAATGTTCTGGGCCGCGAATAGAACGGCTATTCTATTGTTGTTGGGAGCAACAAATCAAACGACCATCTGACCAATCAAACACTCGGTTCCTAATGACCTTTCGTTCGCGGTCAAAAACAGCGCTTTTGACGAGATAAGAACATTGGGAATAGAGCATCAACAATCAGACTTATCAGCTGACTCAGAGCGTTCGTTCTCACTCCTCTGCCTCCCGCTCGTCCCTAATCAATCAAGGTCATGTCGGCGGGGCAGATGTTTTATTGATCGACGCGTTGAAACGTTTAAAAATCGTGTTCGTACCAGTTGTTTAAAGTGTAACGTCCGGAAGGTCTTAAATCAGGTCGGCGAGGGCGACTTATTATCAATTTTCACTTTGTTAAGTTGATACCTTCAGTCAATGCCCGAGCGTTATGTTACGTTTCGCAATTCGCAACAAAAATTCGTATTTTTTTTGTAGGATAATCAAGTACATTGCAATTTTTAAATTTAAATGTAAACGCTCGGTTTTGATAAATTTATTAAATTTTTAAAATAATTTGGAATTTTAAAAAACACTGACGATACGGAATAATGTCGAAATAGGTCAGTAATTCAATTAACCCGTCCCTAAGTAACAGTTGTTTGGAGCATAACGTCCGGAAGGTCGGTGAGGGCGACTTTTACTTATTATAAATTGCTTCCCTGAATAATTAAATTATTAAAAAGTTGATACCCTTAGTTAATGCTTAATTGTTATGCAAAAAAATTTACGTAACGTTTTTTTAGGCTACTTCGCTGTACAAAAAATGATTTTTTATTCAATCGATTGCACTGCAATTTTTTATTAAAATTTAAATTTTAAAATTAAAATTTAAATGTCACCGGAAATGTTAAGATTATTAAATAAAAGAATTTAAAAATTTAAAAAACACTGACGACTCAAAATAAGGTCTAAATGGGTCTGTAATGCAATTAACCTAAGTCCCCCAATAACAAAACTGTAAACAATTCAATTGGTATGTCATTATTTTTAAATTAATTACAAATGGCGTAGGTGAAAACATTGTGCACTAGTTAAGTCACAAAACATCTTGATTGACCTCTAAAAAACAATGTTGTACTCGATTTCCAAAAATAGTTTGAACAAAATTATTTCAAAGAAAAATAAAATTTACCATAAACACACGAAATCTGCGTCCATTTCAGATGTTATAAAGATAGCTTGTCTTTTGTGAAATTCGCTTATAAAACATTAATTTTAACTTTGAATTGAAGTTTGATGACATTCAAAAAAATAAGAACGTATTAGTTGCTTAGTTGCATTGTATTAGTTGCAAAAAATCAATCACAAACACTGTTGAACCTCAAAGTTTGCAGAAAAAAAATAAAACAGAAATTAAATCCGAGTAATGCCATATTTACCAGGAAATACTATATTTTTCCTTTATTCAAAATGAATTAATTTGTAAACATTCGAGGATTCGATGATCAAAAAAAAAAAATTTTTTTTAAATTGTTTTCAATTGTTATTGTAAAATGCAGAGCACACTTTGATCTGTAAACACAGAGGAATACGGAATTAACGAATGTACTTGTCCCTAAGATCTCCCGTTCCTCAGACCAAAATCAATTAAAAATGTAAAGTATTTAGAAAGTAAAGTATATGTAAAGTAATTAAAAAAATTTTCTAAAAATATTAAAATGTATTGTAAATTCCCCTGTGTTGTCATTCCCCTGTGTTGCTTCTTTCCCCTGTGTTGCTTCATTCCCCTGTGTTGCTTCAACCGAAGCGGTCGTCTCGTCGCTGAGCTCTGTTGTAATGGACGCTGAAATTCTCTCTCAATTTCAAGTGCTCGGAGACACCTACATGAGTTCGTCTACCAAGATGACGAAATCGAATGACGAGATCAAAGCGGTAATCCTCAAACTCATCGAGCTACTTAAGAAGAACACCGAAAATGGTAATTTGCTTCTATTCGCAAAAAGCTTCCAGAATCAGCTTCCAAAGTTCCTGCTGAACGTGCTGTGGCCGATCGCGAAGCTGTCGTGAAGCTCCTGAACCTGCTTGACGTCGAATGCCACCCGGAAGACATCTCCTGTCTGCGGATTGGAAAACGAGGAGATCGCCCTCGACTGCTCAAAATTCGCCTGCCGTTCCCAGAACTCGTCACTCAAGCTGTACGAAACTCACGAAGACTGAGCTCCGGCCGTTCAAAGGTGTCTACATCCAGCCAGACCTGTCAGTTGAAGAGCGTGCTACCCGGAAGGAACATTATGACAAATATCGATCGAGGAAAGCCAATGGTGAAGCCATTTGGCTCCGCAACTGGAGAATCTCCACAACACCGCCTCGAGCTCCCGCCGCACCTCGAGCCCGCGCGAACGGAGATGCTGACGGAGATAACGCCAACGCTGCCGCCGATCGCGCCGCTGTGGACAGCGCTGATGATGTGGAGACGGACACCGAAGCCGTCGGAACTGACGTCATCATTCCGCTCAAGCGCGGCCCTGGACGCCCGAAGAAGTCTGTAAGTTCTGGAAATGGTGGTTCTTCTTTTGCTGCGCCTATCGCTCCAGCTCGTCGTTCCCAAAGACTGACATCGACAAGCAGCAAGCGATCACTTGATGATAGCGACGCACCAAATCAGATCGCCAAGCGAAATCCGACAACTCCCAATCCTGCCCGCCAATAGGATGAAATCCCGTCATCAAGGTCTGATTACTGTTTTTGTTCACCTCTTAAAGCAATTCTGATTAATTCCCGTTCTATTGTAAACAAAATCTCTGATTTTTCTTCCTTTCTCACATCTAATAACTTTGATATTGTCTTCGTTACTGAATCGTGGCTCCATTCCAACTCCGGAATTACGGATGCTGTCTTATCGTTTGGGGGTATATATGATGTATTTCGTTCTGATCGCATTTCTGAGTCTTCTCGCGGTGGTGGCGTGCTTATTTTATCTAAACGCAAATCCACATCCGTTATTTCCATTGAGAGCTTGTCCGTGTCCCTTTATGTCCAAATCTTGTGCGTCGATCTTGTTAAACCCTCGCAATGCCGCTTCATCCTTGTTTACCGTTCTCCGGTCACTTCTCGCAGCACTAATGCCTTAATCAGTGACGAATTGTCGCGCTTCTACGACCCGTCCCATCCTACATGCATCTTGGGAGATTTTAATCTTCCCGGTGTAGACTGGATTTCGCCAACTTCGCCTATTCTCAGCCAAAATTCCGCATTAAGCTCGTGGTTCTGTACAAATAATCTCTCTCAGCTGGTGAAAAATCCAACTCGGCGTAATAACATCCTAGATCTTGTCTTTACTAACTCTACAGCGCCTGTCTTTGACGTCTCTGTCACTCCCGCAGTCCTTAACGGCTGCGACCATGACTTTGTCTCATTCTTTTGTAAATCCATGGCTAATGACCGACTTCCACCAGCACCAACATCACTCGATTTTTCGAAAGCAAACTATGACTTCATTTCCCTTAGTTTGGTTAACATTGATTGGTTATCTATTTTTCAATCGCCCGATCTAAGCGAGTGCTACGACTCCTTCTCTGTAATAATTTATAACGCGATTTGTAATTTCTCTCCGCAACGCGCTAGTTCTACAAGCACGACTCACCAATTCAGCAAACGTGCTAATGCTCTATACTCTGCCATGAAACGAAACTACGTTCCTGGTAGAGTTTCCCAAAGTAACAAGTACCACAAACTAGCTAGTGCTCATTCACGGGCACTTCAAGCCACACAAGCTAAGCGCGAAGCTAAGATTGTTGACTCTGCAAACTCGCGCCGTTTCTATCAATTTGTTAACCGTAGGATCAAAGGCTCTCCATCTATAGGCCCATTGAAGCATAAGGGTCGTCTGGTTCATGACGACAGCGAAAAAGCATCCATTTTCTGCGAATACTTTGGTTCAATTGTAGCTGATTCCAATCAACCATCTCACGTTGTCTTCCCGCCTTTCTCTGTCGCTAGTTCTCTTCCCGTTCTCGACTATGTCGATATCTCCCCTGCCGAAGTCTATGAGGCTCTCCGCTTGCTGCCAGGAAAACTTTCCACTTCTCCAGACAAACTCTCATATCGCTTTCTTAAGAAACTGAGTGTGTTGCTAGCACAACCGGTCTGTGAAATTCTCAATCGTTCATTTATGTCTGGAGTAGTACCGAAAGCATGGAAGTGTGCTGTTGTGAAGCCCATTTTCAAAAAAGGAGACCCCACGGTCTCGTCTAATTACCGACCAATTTCATTAACGTGTTCGTTGTCGAAGGTTGCTGAGCGATTTGCTCGAGCAGCCATTTTAGAACACTTTTCTCGCCACAAACTTTTTTGTGACGAACAAAATGGATTTTTACCGGGTCGATCAACCACAACTGCACTCTTACCTTGCTTCCACAAAGCCTTAACAGCAGCGGATAGAGGAACCTTTCTTGATTTTGTGTTTGTCGACTTCAGCAAAGCCTTTGATATGGTGCGCCACGATCTCCTGCTTTATAAATTAAAACTTTACGGAATCCAGGGTTCCTTGCTGAAATGGATAGAAGATTTTCTCACAAATCGTAGTCTTTCTGTTGATGTAAATGGGTCCATATCGAGTCCTACAAGCGTGTCCTGTGGAGTTCCCCAAGGCTCCTGTCTAGGTCCGTTACTTTTCGCTATCTTCATAAACGACCTCCCGAAAATCTTCCCATCAAAAGTTCAATGTTCGCTGTATGCAGATGACCTAAAACTATACTCGTTCTCGAATCCTAGATCCATGCAGATGGCATTAAAAGAATTAGAAACGTGGTCCACAACCTGGTTCCTCCCCATCTCTGCGCCTAAAACTGTGGTTATGCATGTGGGCAGGAACAACCCGCGTGTTTCCTATATGCTCAATAACTCAGTTATCAAAGACGCAAAGGTGATCAAGGACCTCGGAGTGACTTATGACGAAAATCTGTCGTTTGAGCCTCACATTAAGCTTTGTGTCATGAAAGCAACGCGCCTAAGTAAGATGGTGATGAGGGTGTTTCAATGCCGTAGTCTCCCAGTTCTTTGGCGTCTCTATGAAACTTACATACGACCCTGTCTTGAATATTGCTCCACTGTATGGTCGCCGCACAGCGCGAAAAACGTAGATCTTTTAGAATCTGTCCAGAAAAAATACTTGAAATTTGTGTTCACGCGCTGTAGGATTCCGTATCCTGGCCACGAAGGAGCTTTGCTGCTCCTGAATGCTTCCACTCTTGCTAACCGCCGACATCTCGCTAGCCTATCTTTTGTCTACAAAGTTTTCCATGGGAAAGTTAATTGTTCACCATCCGACTTCTTTCCGGAACCTCTAGCTGCTCCTCGAGCAACTAGAACTAGGTCAACGTTCCACATTCAGCCAAGTTTCTGCAGAACCAATCGTGCCCAGAAATTCTTTTCCCGAACTGTAGTTCCCCTGTGGAATGACCTCCCGGAGCAAGTTGTTACGGCAAAAAATGTAAAGGTTTTTCAAAGAAGACTAAAAAACTATCTGTTGTCCATTTGTCAATAAGTGTTCGGTCCGTTAAACCGCTCTCAGTGAAACCTCATTTCTTTAATCATTCTCTTGAATCCTGACGGGTTCAATGTAATTAGGGGATTCTTGCCTTCCTACACACCTTTTCCAATCCCCTCTTGTATGTATAATTTCTTAAATAACTTGTAATACTGATTGTGTGTAAATAAATTAAATTAAATTAAATTGTAAACAAAATGTATTTAAAGGATTTTTTAAAAATCATCTGAAAAACCAAAATACGGTGAGTTCCCCATTTAAAAATAAAGTTTAATTATAATGTTTAAAAATTAAATTATAATTAAAGGGTTTCATTTCCTTCATATCTGAAAAATAAGTTTTTTTTAAAAATTGCAAACATTATTTCTCTTCCCGCGCCATCATCTCCAGCTCAACCGCACACCGAGCGGTTCCCACCACGCCACGCCTGACTCCACCCCTCGCCACTACTTTCGCGTTAATCGCACTCGACCCGAGCGTTCGTCTCGCGCGAACGACTATCGCCGCTGTGGCTTCACTTTTGCACCGCAAAAAACGCCTTTCGGGCCAGCCTCGCACTCCTCTTTGCTAATTCGCCATTTCCCCTCCATTTTCGGCTCTTCGACCGCTCGTGAGGCATCATTTTCTGCCCTCTTCGCCGCTCTGCGCGTGTGTGATAATCATTAATTCTGCCTCCTTCTCCATTCCCCACATAGTGCCGACGGGGGAATTACTCTCTGTTTCGCGTGCGCGAGAGAGGCTTTCCGACAACGACGTGCGGTGGACGAGGACAACGCGAACGTCATGTCCGCTCCCAGAATATTGCCTTCGAATTTGTAAATGTGTCCTCTGTTCGTTTCAGACACAAAAAGGAGTGCGGTGAGAGAGGATAGATCGATGAGGATCGCTGGCGGAGACCGCTTTCTGCTCTATTCTTTAGGAAGAAGGACATCTGGTATTCCGGCTGCAGATGAGTTTAAAAAACGCCCCAACTTTGCTTTTAAACTGGAAATTGATGAATCGCTTCTTTGCAAAAACGGACACACATTTTGCTGTGCATCGGGTGAATATTTGGGAAGCTGTTAGTCATATTAGACTCAAAAGCTCGACGCAGAAACATGCCAGCTCTCGACTGCTCGAGTTCGCGAAAGACGCCAACAAAAATTTTGGTGTTTTACTTTTAGAGTTTCTTAAAAGGCGTTTCATTTTGTGTAAAAAGCTAATGAAAATCCGTTAAAAATGTCCAGACGCAGAACAGCGACAGTTCTGATCTGCTTTGGTCCAAAAATTAGATTTCGTTACTCTCAGAGTTTAAAAAAGGATTTTTTGTTTAAAGCAAATGTTGAAAACCAACATGAGGCGTTTCTGGTCACTGGTCAGTCACAAAATTTAGAAAAAAAATTTTATTTCAGCCCTGCGAAAGTGCACGGATATATTCAAAACCTCATTGATGATTTCTTGGGTTTAAGTTTCGGTAATTCAGTATCAATTCAGGTCAACTCAATTCCGTGATGCAGACCGTCTAAACCTTTTAAAACATCCCATTTTGTTACTACAAGCGATTTACAGATAAAATACAGCTTTACCAAGGCTGTTAAGAACAAACAAATAGTGGAGAAAACACCAAGAAGCCAAAAATTGTTTAAAAATTAAAATACGCTTTGACTGCTGCAGATGCCATGAATCGCAGACAAAAATTTTGAAAAAAAAGTCTTTTAAAAGGCCGTTTCGCTTTCTGTTAAATCATTAACCGCAACCACACAAAAATCATGCGAGTAAAAAAGTGTCTAGACGCAACAAAATTTAATTTTTTAAGAATTTCAGCCCTGCAAACGTGTACAAATATGGTAAAACCTCGTTGATGATTTCTCGGGTTTAAGATTAGGTAAACCCTTGATTCAACGATTGCCAGACAAGTATCGAATATTAAAATACAAAAATTCCAATTTACCATTAACTAATTGGTTTGCAGATGTGACGCAGTTGTAGGAAGGCTGTAAAACTACAAACAAATAGGGTGTAAGAGATACCACTACAAAAATTGTTTAAAAATTCAACATGCGCTGAAATTCGCCCACATTAATCATATTACGATTGCTTTAAAAAGTTGTATCTCGTAATCAATTGTTCAGATGCACAATTTTATGATCAAAAATTTGATTAATTAAATATGTAAAATTTAAGACAAAAACTCGCCTATTTCAACGTTTTGGTTGAAGTTTGAACATTTAGCAATTAAAATGCTGTGTGGAATAGCTAGAGAGAGGTCCGCAGGGCAAAAAACATTACATTTTATTTCCAAGAATTTGAAATCATTTTTAGATGTCCTAAAAATTCAAAAATTTAATTTAATGATTTTGTAGAATTTGAGACAATGCACACGTTTTCTTTGACTCTTAATAGAACATTTAGAAATATGAGAAAAAAGGTTTTAAATGGCTAAATAGTTAACTTTCGTTATAGAAAACGATGACAGTGCAAAAAACATTGACTCTAAATTCACGAGTCTCGAGTTGAAAAGTACAAAAATTCTATTTTGTTTTAAATAACTGTTTACAGGTTTACGAAGGCTGTAAAAATAAAAACAGAATTTCATGGGGATGAAACGGCAGAGGATCAAAAATTGTTTACAAATACAAAATGCGCTGAAATTCGCTCACATTAAGTGTTCTTCTGTTCAATTTTTCAGACGAAAAATGAAACGATCAAAAATATGATTAATTAATTCTATAAAATTTAAGATCAAAGATTTAAGAATAAATTTCATTTATTTCAGCCCTGCAAAAGTGCACGGATATAGTAAAAACCTCATTGATGATTTCTTGGGTTTAAATTTCGGTAATTTAGTATTAATTCAGGTCAAATCTACTCCTTATTCTAGCTATTCTATTCAAAAGCTATCAATTCAAACGTATTTTTGACTCTTAATAGAACATTTAGAAATAGGACCACGGTGTCAATCGGCCAAATAGTTAACTTTGTTAATAGAAAACGATGACAGTGCAAAAAATTGAACCTAAATAAACGAGTGTTGAGTTTAAAAATAATGTGATTAAATCAAAAATTGTTTAAAAATACAAATTGCGCTAAAATTCGCTCACATTAAGTTTTCTTCTGATCAATTTTTCAGACGAAAAATGAAACGATCAAATTTGATTAATTAAAATTTAAGACAAAAGCGCTATTTTAACGGTTTGTATGACTCTAATTGAACAGTGGGAAATATGACCACTGTGTCGAATTGTCAGATAGTTAACGTTGATAAATGTCTAAAAATTCGCAGTCCAAAAAAACATTACATTGTATTTAAATTTTTAAAAAGATTTGGAATTATTCTCAGATGTCCTGAAGCGCTTAATTGCCAGAGATTTGAACGCCCTTTGTGTTTGTTTGCGTGTTCGTGTAAAGTACAAAAATCGTGAATTGAATGCTCACGCGGGATTATTCAATTTTACTCAAAAAATTCCATTTTTCAGACTTTCTCCTCCTAAACGCGATTTATTCTTGCACCGCCTAGGTGGCCCACTCCCACCTGCCCATCAGTTGATGACCACATAAGCAAGCGTGCCGTTCCCTCCCTCGGTGGCCATGCAATGTGGCGCACCGATCACCAATTCTGGTCACTCGCTCATGCAACGGTCGCATTCGCAAGATTTCGCCGGAGGACACGCGCCGAAGGGCGCACCAACGCGGTGCCACATCAGCAGTCGAATAAGCTGACGCCGAGCAGCGCCAGAACCGCCAATGCTACGGGTAGCAGCAGACATCAGTTGGCTCCTAGCGCTCATGGAATGGTCATGTGAGTTCATTTGGATTTTGGCTCAAAGACTCAAGGCGTTGGTTCGAAAACTTGCAAAAAATTAAATTATTTGCATTGATACTATCAAAAAAATGTTTAATTTTGGTCTAAAAAACGTGCCAGAATTTGCATTATTGTAAACTGCTCCATAAAAAGGACTCATTATTCATATGTCAACTTTAAATTTTAAAATTAATTTAAATGAAAAAAAAAACTTTCGAAAAAAACTAAAAAATTCGAAAAATTTCTAGAATTTGCGGCAAATTTTGGTAAATCTATTTTTACATAAACAAAATGCGTCTTTAAAAACTAGATTTTGATGCAAAAATTGTTGCCATCAAACCGTACAATTCGTTCTAAAAACATTGTTTACACAAAACATTTATTATTCGTTAGCGATTATTTTAAAGCAATTCCTGGAACGTTTATGCAACAACTTTACTCGATTAAAATGCTCGATCACTCGACAAAACGATCAAAAATTTCAAACATCGGATTTTGTCCTTATGTTTTCCTTTGCTCGTGGAGCCAATGTAAAACTTAAATCACCCAATTTTCTAAAAGGTATAATCTACTGGAAGCTCGAGGACCAAAAATACAATCCAATCTAAGTGCTAAAATCAATTTTTATAAATTCTACTCTGCGTTCTGCAAATGACTCCAATCGCAGGAAGACGATGCGATCAGCTCAAATTTGCAAAAAAAAATTAATTCTAGCCTGTTCTGTTTCTCTGGAATCAGCATCTTCAATTGAGCTTCAAAAATTAAAAGAAAAACCATTCTTCAATTATCATTAATTTTGATACAGGTTGCATCTGAGTTTCTGTATGGTGCTCGGAGTTCAAAATGACGCCAATAACAATTTCCTAGTTTGTAAACAAGATGCTTTATATCCTGATGATTCAATGAATGGACGCTAATTGCAACACCAAAAATTGAAAAATGTCTTTACAGATAATGTGCTCCTCTGGTATGTATGTATTGTTCTTTTTAAAAACTAGATTTTGATGCAAAAATTGTTGCCATCAAACCGTACAATTCGTTCTAAAAACATTGTTTAAACAAAACATTTATTATTCGTTAGCGATTACTTTAAAGCAATTGGTGGAACTACAATACTACACTACAATTCCGCATCAGATCAAAAATTTCAAACATTTTGTTCTTATGTTTTCCTATGCTCGTGGAGCCAATGTAAAACTTAAATTACCCAATTTTCAATATTAAAAAATCACCCAATCACCCAAAGATATAATCTAAAAAGAGCTCCAAGACCAAAAATACAATCCAATCTAAGTGCTAAAATCCATTTTTATAAATTGTACTCTGCGTTCTGCAAATGACTCCAATCGCAGGAAGACGATGCGATCAGCTCAACCCTGTTCTGTTTCCCTGGAATCGGCATCTTCAATTGAGCTCCAAAAATTAAAAAAAAACCCATTCTTCAATTGTTAATTTTGATACATGTTGCCTCTGAATTTCTGTATGGCGTTCAAAAAGTTGCCAATAGCAATTTCCTAGTCTGTAAACAAGATCCTTTAGAACCTGATGATTCAATTCAAAAAAAATTATTACATTATTTGCAAAAAACAGCAATAAAAAATTTCGATGTTTTACTTCCACTGAGCAATTTTGTTCCGCTGAAATTACCCAAAATAAAAAAAAAGCCCAAAAATAATAGAATTCAAAAATAGAAATAACTTCCTGCATGTAAAAAATTCAATGAAGAGAAATTCCTCAGTTTTCCGGTGCGAAATCATGAAACGACATCCTGACGCTCGAAAAAATAACTCTAAACTCTGAAAATAAGAAATTTCAAAAGAAAATTGAAATTTGTTCAAAAACTAATTTTTTAACTTTTTAATATGTTAAAAAAATATTTAATTTTCACTGAAATTAATGCCCATCAATCAATCTTATGTCTTGTTTTTATGGATTTAAATTTTGTGTGCTTATATATATAAAAATCAATTTATTCGTGATCGTTATTCTTATCTATTTTCCTGCATGTTACTGCTAGAATCGCTGTTCTATGTAAGAGACTTAAAAAATTTACATTAACTTGAATTATTAATTAAAAATTAAAATTTCTAAATTTTTGTTCAAGATCGTTAGAATCTTTGGGCGTTCATTGCGACACCAAAAATTGAAAAAAATATCTTGGTTCGTCTAGTATTATTCTCGTTTCAGTTATCGTTATTGTAGGTCTTTTCTGCTCTCCTCCTCATACATATTGCTCCTCTAAACGTTGTTTTAGAGAAATGGAAAAAATTTAAATAATTAAAATTGAAAAAATTGAAAAATAAGAAAATAAATTTAAAATGTTAATATGTGTCCACGATGCGTAGAAATCTGGAAATTTCACCATGTTAGAATGGACGCTAATTGCCACACCAAAAATTAAAAAATGCCTTTGAAATTAATGTGATCCTCTGGTATGTATTGTTCTCGTTTCAGGAGCCGCTCAGTGACCGACAGCCTGGGTCCCTCATCACTTCAATCGCCCTCCGCTCGCCAGGGCGTCCATCTACGTCCACCTTCCCCCTCCGTGCATAGTTCCTCGTCGGGCGAGACGTCCAGCGCGTCCTCCACGCTGAACCGCACTCCGCGCTCAAAGAATCTCCACAGCATTCCGCACATGTGGCACCAGAAACGTTCTCCGCTCAATTTCTCCGCGAATTGCTCGGCCTGTCAGCGTCCGCTCGGCTTCTTCTCCATTTACGAGAAGTGCAAAAGTTGCAAGTAGGCGAGGAGGAGTACGGTAGCTGCTAAAATTGAGCATTTTAGGATAAAAATTCACACCGAGTGCAAATCACGGGTTGGCAAGACGTGCGGACTCACTTCCGATCATCTGAGCACGTTGATCAAAGAGATTTTCATCTCTGAAAATCAGGTACGGTAGTTTGACTGTATCAAGTTGTGACAAAAATTTGATTTTGTCCTAAATTAACCGATTTACGGGGTCATTCTCATTCCTACCGTATTCCAGAGCAACTGGGGAGGCACCCACTCGCATTCCATGAACGACGTTCAAAGATTCCAGTACCCAGAGCCAATTACCGTACTGGACAGCAGCAAGCTCAACGAATAGCTCCACTCCTTCCACTCCTGGTAGGCTACCGTAACCTGGAAAACCCCCAAAACTCCAAAAATTGCAGCGATAATCACCACATCCTATCCATATCTCTCCTCACTTCCAACCACCAACGAAGAGTCGCCTACCACGTCTCCGTACGAACGAGGTACCGTATCCGCCGCGCCTCGCTCCACCGGAACGTTCACTTTCGACGAACCACACATCGCCGTCCCCCACATAATCCTTCCTCCCAACAACGGCGACGATCTCAACGATGCGGGTCAGAATCTGGTCGAGTCTCAGGGCTCCGACTGTACCGTAGCCTCGAGCGAGACTACGGTAGTAGAAGGTCAACTTGACGCGGCAAACGCCTTTCCGGAAGCGCGAAAAATCGAGCGGAATCGATGGAACAACGACACGATCAGGGGGCCGAGTTTGTGGAGCGATTTGAATATTCAGTACAACGAGATTGTCTTCGAGACAAAGTCGCTGATCGGAAAAGGACGATTTGGAGAGGTCAGTTTCTTGCTTCTGTGGTTTGAGAAATAGGCCGGAAGAACTTCAAACAAAAATTAAACTTTGTTAAACACAAAAATTAAACACAAACTGGTTTTGGCGTTTAAATTTTCAAATACGAAATCAAAGAAGAAAATAAAGTTAGTAATTGAAATTCATAAAAAAGTAGCTTCCGCTGCAAATTGAGAATGGATTACGGCAAAAAGAGAATTTTAATTTAATTTAACTTTTTTAATTACCTTGAAGAGCAAGCAGCCTAAAAACCAAATTGATTGCAATGCATTTGCTCATAAATTAATTTTTAATTTTTTGAAATGAATTTCAAATGAAAAGGTCATTCTTGCTTTAGTGGTCTGACAAATAGGCCAAAAGCGGTTCGAACAAAAATACCGTGAATACGAGTGCTTTTTAAAATCAATATGTACATTTTTTAAGATCAATTTAAATTTTAAAATACCAGATTGAAGAACTTCGAACAAAAATAAAACGTTTGTCCTGCCAGTGCTTTTTAAGACAAGTACCGCAAACTGGTGTTTGGCGTTTAAATTTTAGAATATCAAATTGAAGAAGAAAATAAAGTTAGTAATTAAATTTTACATATGAAAAAGTAGCTCTGTGGAGCTTCCGCTGCATATTAAGAAAGGATTGCGGGAAAAAAACTTGAGAAACTTGATTTTATTTAATTAGAAGCATTTTTTAAATTACCTTGAAGAGCAAGCACCATAAAGACCAAATTGATTGCAATGCATTTGTTCAAAGATTAATTTTGAAATGAAGTTTGAAAAAGTCAGTCTTGCTTTTGTGGCCTAACAAATAGGAGGAGCCGATCGAACAAAAATACCATGAATACCAGTGCTTTTTAAAATTAACATGTACATTTTTAATATCAATTTAAATTTTAAAATACCAAATCGAAGAAGCGAACAGATACTAATTGAATTTTACATATGAAAAATAGCTCTGTGGAGGCACACAATGGAGCTTCTGCTGCAAATTGAGAGAGACTTGCGACGTCAAAAAAACTTGAGAAACTTGATTTAATTTACATTTACTTCAATTAAGATACTTTTTTTTAGATTACCTTGAAGAGCACCGTCAAGATCTTTTTACGCTCAAAGTATCAAAAATTAATTTTTTAAATCAAGTTTGAAAAGGTCAGCCTTGCAAAACCGATGAAGATAAAATGAAACAAAAATGCGATGAAGCAATTTTCATTCCTTCAGTTTAATTTATGGGGAACGCGAGAAGCTGGTGTTTAGCATTTGAAAAATCGTTTAAAAAAATCAAATAAGAAAAGAAAGATACTAATTCCATTTTACATAGGAAAAGTGGCTTTGTGGAAGAATGGCAGCAAAATTAAAATAATAAAACATTTTATTTTAATTTTTTTTAAATTTAATTTAAAACTTTAAAAGTTTTTTAACGTTTTTTGAAAACGTTGTTTTTGTGATTGTAAAATATAAAGACCAACTCGATTACTACGCAATTGTTCAAAAATTGACTTTGTATGAAAAGGCAATAGTAAATTAAATTGGATACTAATCGCATTTTACATATGAAAAGTAGCGTTGTGGAGGCAGGCACACTTGAGCATCTGCTGCATGTTTGGAAAGGGTGGCAGCAAAAAATAAACTTTAATTTTTAAAAATGTAAAAAATTTGATTAAAATTTTTTTTAACAGTAACAGATTGCCTCGAACGGCACCCTAAAGATCAATTGGTTGCTCAACATGTGCTCAAAAATTAATTTTGTCATTTGAAATATGTACAGTACTTGCAGTGTCCACAAAATAATTAGAAAGGAAATTGGAAATTAAAAATTCGCTTAAAAATCAAATAAGAAAACACTAACAAATACTAATTCCGTTATACATATGAAAAGTAGCCCTGTGGGGGAAAGGCGAATGGCAGCAAAAATAAAATAAAAATAATTTTATTATAAATTTAAAAAACATTTAATTTAAAACTGTGGAGGCACACTTGAGCTTCTGATGCATGTTGAGAAAGGGTTGCAGCCAAAAATTAATTTTAATTTTAAAATTTTAATTTTAAAAACAGATTGCCTCGAACCTAAAGACCAAATTGGTTGCTCTACATGTCCAAAAAAAATTAATTTTATCATTTTTAATACACTACTTGCAGTGTCTACAAAGTAACTTTAAAAGGAAATAGGGCGCACGAATCTCTCAAAAATTGATGTCAACGAATCGGTTATTGTAAGGGTTATTGTAAAGAAAGTTAAAAATATTTGCGAGAAAAAAATAATCGGGTCTCTTACATTTAAAAAAATGGTGAAAACTCGAAAGGGACACAAATTAGTCGCCGTCTATTCATTTTTTATTCTTTTCGTTCTACTCAAAAAAGTAAAGGGGTGTCTTTTTAAAAATTGTTGTTTCGTTTGTTTATTCCTGTCAAACATGAAGAGACTCAAAAAACTCAAACTCAAGAAACCAAACTGATTAGAAGGGATCTGCTGAATACAACTAATTTCGGGGAAAAAATTGGCAAATTCGAATTATTCACTAATAAATTATTTAAAAAAGAACAAAATAAATGTTTGACTAAAGTGGAACCTTAACAGAGAAACCTTACCCAGTTGAACAGAGACAAAACAAGCAAAAATTAACCAAATGTAGAGAAGAAAGACAAATGTGGCGTCGAAGCGGCGGCAAAAATTATCTGTTTTTTAATGTAATTAAAATGTAATTAAAAAATACAAAAGTTATTTTTGAAAGACTTTTGGCCGACACTACAGTATCCACAGTATTCCTACTTTTCCATGTCTTCTTCTTCTTCCCGTCAGGACCCGGTTTGACATTTCAAAAACCAAATGGAAGGAAAAATAATTTCTCTCGGATCAAAAATATAAACGTTTATCTTTTAAAAATCTTCGCTTGAAATGTTTATTCCAGTTTAACTTGAAGAGTCAAAGCCCAAACTGAATAAGCAAGATATGAAATACTATGTACTATAAAGCTAGAAGCCAAATGTTTAGAAAAAAAGGGGGTGACGGGCGCGTTGCAAAAATTAATGTGATTTTTTAGTTAATTTGATTAAATCAATTAAAATTGGATTTTAAAAAAGGATTGCAATATTTTTGTGAAACCGTAACGTTTTGTTTTAATTCTTAGCAATCCAGAACAATTCCAAAGATAAAAATAAAATTTTTTTAACCTGACTGACTTTTGGCAGTTATTATAGTATAAACGCTGAGGCGCGCGCGCAATCCGCGCCTTAATTGTGATTTATTATAGAGGGGGATTATAAAAATCTGTCTTTCGTCTCTTCTCCTCTTCAAGCCCACCTGCGACAAGGTTTCGCTACAAAAAATAAACAGAATTTGCCAACGTTAGTAGCGGGCGCGAACTTTGGAACGAACAGTAAACTTCTTCAGAGTATCGAGTTCGATCTGCGACCTTAACAAATCCTTAAACGCTTTTTCGTAGCGGAGTAAGATAATTTGACAAAATGGTGCAGAGCTGAAAGGAGACAACAGATAACTGGTCGCCTCTTTCGGTGCTTTGGTCGCTTAACAGTCCGTGACACTAATTCGAAGCCACACGACCACTAGAGACATCTTACGTCAAGTTGGTGTTATCACGAATGTAATTTGAAGAATATTGTTGCCTGTTTCCTTCTTCGAATGATTGTTACTGGGATAAACGAAATTATGTGGTCAAGATATTGATTTATCACAGCTATATCGAATCATCTCAGCGTCGTATCGCTCGACAGATAGCCGATTTACAATCGACCTAATATGCTCTGTTAAACAAAACCACGTTGTCGATTTCGCTCGATCGAAGACGAGTCGTTCGAGAAATAGAAAGTCCTTTCTGATCGTCGCGACATCCGAGAGTCGGGCTCGGTAGAAAAAAAACTCTGTTAACGCGCGAGTAGTTTCCTCATCGACATCTAAGAGCAAAAAGTGAAACCAAATTCTCCACGAGAACAAACCTTCACTAACTGACGTTTCGACGATGTGCTCGAGCAATCCACTCTCCATGCACATTCCTATTCCAGTGGGTACGTCTTCCAGCGACCTCGTTGGCAACTGAATGATTTGAACATGTTTTATTTACCGCCTACAACATATTTTTTGTTCATACCGTATCTTCCTTCTTCTTACTGCCAAATGCGTCAAAGGACAGGGACTCGTCGTCCACAACAAGTCTTCTTCTACGCGCTATGAAAAAGTCTTTTTTCTTTTGTAGCGCAATGCCGGCGGCGGTCTTCGGAGTAAGTTTCGTGAGCTGCACTCCGATTCCTCTGATGTCTTCCACACA
>MQUG01000328.1:0-108574 GCA_007213375.1 Steinernema feltiae | reverse complement strand
AAAGTATTGCTGTTCTTGAGTCTTTGGTATTTGGCCAGCAGCTCTCTCCGTTCGTGACAATGTTTCTTCGATCGAAACGTCGAGACCGGCAAAGATCATGTCGGTTTCAAACTCGTTCCCTAATTCTGAAAGAAATTGTTTTAAATTTTAGAAGACGTTTCCAAATTGAACCTTGCTACCTAATTGCAACTAAATAAATACATAAATTAAAGCCGTTTTTCGGTCAACATTTCAAAGTGAGACATTGAGCCTTATCCTCATCTGAACGTCTTCGAAATACGTGTTGTTCAAAGCCGTTCAAACAGCGTTTGCATCGCTGGGAAAAGTGGCAATGCTTCCTATGTCACAATAGGCTAATTAAAAAAGCTAACCTTCTGAAAATTCCGTCCTCTCGTAGGTCTTTTTGAAAAGTTCCAATAGTACATCACTGAAAAATGTTACCATTAGTTAAATGACTGTTATTGGATAATAAGTACCGTAGTCCCTTCTCGGATGTGTAAAGGTTTCGCAGAGCTTTAGAATCTCCATCCAACTTGTAATCAGGGTGGTCTCCTTGGAGGGTCAGGTAGTCTGGCATTTCCAGATGAAAGCCTATGACATGAGGGCATAACACATGCAAAATAGCGGCCAAATGAGTGAAGATGTCATTTTCCTTTTCAGAGGGATTCTAACACCATGTGTGCACTGGCCGCGACAAAAGCCTGACACTTGTCTGCCTATTTTTGAATTAGAGTTATCCGAGACCATCATGATATTCTTAAAGAATCTGGTGGTTTCAGATACGAATGTTCCCGTTAAATCTAAATTGCCCGAATTAGTGAAATTCCGAAATAAGTTACTTATGACTTATTTCAGTGATGCAATTTTTGCATATATAAATAAAATTAATAAAAATAACAAATAAAACTATTTGCATTTTAGATTTATATTTTTTATTTTACTGGCTTTAATAAATTTCAACTACAAATTTCCTAAATTTTGAAGTTGCCGTACCATAAAATTTAAATTTTCATTTTCAAGTACATTTTTGAATCTTTTCTCGCTCATAAAAAATGAAATATTAAACAAACCTTGATACGCGTTAATAGTAAACGCTTGGACCGTTCCTTCCGATAATGTTGGGAGTTTTAAATCGCTTCCAGTTAATGGTGGACCGACGGAAACGGAAACGCCAATGTTATGTTGTTTGTAATAGCTTACGGTGGCATGGCCTGGAATATTAATAGATAATGGAGGCTCAGTTAATCAAGCTATATTCTTCACCAGTGTTTCCAACATTTTGTCCATATATTTTTGTGGCATTTTCTTCTCACTTTCAATTTTTTCGAGTTCGTCAGCCGTTGCATCTTCCACTATTTCATACTTAAATGGTATAAGTGGGTTCAAAATTTCCACCAATTTCTCCACGCGTTCTTCGTTGCTGTTAACTTAAAAATAAATTTTAAAGTAACAGATCATTACATAACGTACAGTTTTCCCAACGTTGCGTTCCGTACTCGAACATGGAAGTTGCCATTTTCTCAACGTTACTAAAATATGTGTACTAATCTTTATCGGAACTAACCACGCACTCAAGTTGGTCGATGAATTTTTCGGGGAGATAACGGGCTTTGTTAATTTCTTCAACAAAACTCAACACATCTGCTTTTGTTCTTAGGTTTGCAACGATAGTCAATACTTCCATTCCTAGGTTTGTGCGTCGTCCAGTAGGCAAAGTTTTAACCCGAAGCATTTCGAATTCCGCATCAGAGAGGAAAACTGCTTGCTCATTCCGCTAAAAATGACTAAATTTTGCCCATTTTGCAGCACTAACCTGGCCGATGTAAAGAATATCAAGCTTTTCTTCAATCACTGCGGTGATGATGATGCCATAGTTAACGTCAGATCCCTTTTTACAGAACGGAATCAAGCTGAACTCCAGATTTTTCTTGGCTTCGCGAATTGCCGTCTTTAAGTCATCTTCGGAACTCACTGGATCTTCGACTAGGACTTCTTCATCGTAATAATCAAACTATAATAAAAATGAAGGATGTCGTAGGAAACAGAATTATCTCACAGCTTTCAGCGTTCTGACGAATTTTTGCATTGCTATGAATGATACGTAACCCCTTTGAAACCAATACAGCTCCCAATAATCGGTTGGCAGCTTGATTCGTCTATCCAATGTGGCGGATAGAAAATCGAGATTGCTGCTTGACGTAGATGCTGTTCGTCGGACTCCTAAGACATATTGTAGTCAATATCACTTCACTGAATTCGAAAGCTACTGCCAAGTAAGCAGGCATTAAGCTTAGCAATTCAATAGGAGTGGCTTGCTAGTAGAAACAACAGCTTAACTTCCGTGATTTAGCAAAAAATCAGTTTACTTAATCAATTTTTGCAACTGTGTGCGTTTAAAAAACTCTGATTTTTAAATTTTACAACCGCAAAAACTATCTTTGTTGAAAACTCAAAAATGTTTCTAGATTTTTAACATATATTGTGGTTTAGTCTAAATGATGCCGACCATACAGCAGTTCAAAACGCCAAAAAATATGGTAAACGCAGTAAACTTACGTTTTACAGTAGGCATGCTCAAAGCGTAGAGCACAAACAATAGTAGCAAAAGGCACACTCCTTGAACCACAGTTACGGTGGCCCTCGCTTTTTGCCTAGAATGACTGCGGTGTTCGCGCGTGCGTCTGGCCGCCGTCACCAACGGAGTTTGAGTTTCTGGATGTTCAGACATACCTGCAAGAAATTAATTTACTATGAATATTCAAACTATTCAGATGCACGTTTTCTAGAAATCATCACGAAAGAGGTTTTTAATAACTTAAACCTAACTGAAATTGGTGAGCGCAATCCGTTAATTTATTGTTTAACTTGTTTAGTCCAACAATGGGCGAGCGGTTTGACCAATTTAATGTGCTGGAGTCATATTGAATTATTTTACATTCTGTAAATACAAAATTCTAACATAACTTAATCAAGTTTTTGAGGATCAAATCCAATTCTCAAACTGATTTGTACGATATCGATTTGAATAACTTTTCACTATCAACAGCCACAATTCCGTTTCTTCTTTCGTGCAAACTACCTATTGCCAACTCAAAAAATAGAATAGAAACACATTTGACGATTGTTATTGCCAATTATGGTAATATCGATGGCCACCTTACGCACAACAAACTATTTGCAGCTCCAGCTGAACTCTCCCAATAGCATTAGAACACAGTCTTCATGGCAAATACAAGCGCCTCTGCTCCCCTGCGAGAGTGTAACGTCTCATCATCCGGAGCGACGTTTTAAATGTGTCGTTCTGTGCTCGCTGAGCGGTTTATCAGCCGCAGACGCTAAAAAAACGGTTCGGCGGCGAGGCACTCAACAATGCAAACGATAATGTGTTCCCTTTCTTTCGCCATTTGGCCCCATTCGATAACTGTGACCGCATAAATGTGCGCTGCCGAGAAACGTGCAATTTTCGATTTGTGTCAGATAAGTGCGGTCTGTCCGGCCGCCGAGCTGTTTTTTTTAGCTTGTGTCCGCGGCTGATAACCCATTCATCGAACACCCCATTTAAAACGTCGCACCGAATGATGTTACACTCTCGCCGAGGCGCTTCTTTTTGCCTCAGCAGCGAGCGCATTCAGGTACAAACACAACGTGCGCAATCCTTCATTTTAAGGTAGGACCAAGGGCGAAGAAAGATGAACGAAATCAAAATTTAAGCGCATATACTCAGGTTAAATTTGAGTTTTTATCAAAACACACTGTTCTTGCGGCAACAAAAAATCAAAAAATGAATTCAAAACATGTGTTTTGCCTATCTGTTTTTGCTTATTTTGCCTTTTTAAACAATAAAACGCGTTGATTCTGAGGTTGCAACGTGTCCGCCGGCATCGAAATACTTCCGAAATGTCCCGGAAGTGAGCCGGTAGGAAACAGTACACAGAGATTTAGTCGATAAAACAGTGCAAACAATGAAATCACTCGTTTCGTAGAGGAAGATGACACTTGCGTGGAAATTAGTAAAAAAATATGCCGCCTATTTTTCGTAACTTAAGCGATATGAAAAGATATGAAAATATGAAAATGTAAGAAATGAAAATTCTGACTTTGTTATCGTGATCGGGATGGGGGATGGTCAAAACTGGAGTAATAGACAAAATTTCAGAAACTTTTTTTTGGAGCGATGTGCCTGATGATCTCGCTATATGCTCTCAGATTCTCAGAATTGCGTTTGAGGCGATTGTACAACGTGTTGAGGCGCTATGCCAAGTTGCTGGAGAGCTTAAGCAAGTGTTTCATTCAGAGAAGGTAATTTTTTTATAATCTGCCGTGCGGAGAGTTGTTCGACCACTTCATGGTCTTTCGAGGATCGTCCTTGATTCTAATCGTTTCTAGTTGTCATAGCTCATAGCACTTCGCTGCTATCATTGTTGTCGATTCGAAGTGTGCCGGATAGCTTTTGGAGCATCGTTTCTCGTCCAATAACAATGTTTCCCACCTTCGATTGGACTGTGAAGCCGTTGACGACGTGATGTTCGAGAAACAGTTTTCCAAAAGACATTGTCGCCGTTTAGAACGGATGCTTGAACGATGTACACTTCCGCACCTGGCAACGAGACAGTTAGAACTCCTTTGTGAGTCAGAGCCGTAGAGTAAACGTATTCCGAGTTCAACCGTTGCCATGTCGAAGCTCCTTTACCTCGGACTGAAAATAAGTGGTGAGTTGGACGACCGTTGGTAACTGAAGTGTTTTCGCGACCGTAGGTAATGAGTAACCGTTGGATGCCTTATTCGAGGAACGAGTGGGGACGTCAGCGGTCAGTACTAGTGCTACTCCGCTACTGCTACTGCTAGTGCTTTTAGGAAGTAACTCGATGGTTCAGTCAGCGCGCATCTAGATTCGCTCTTGTTTGGACTATGAGCAACTTTGTGGCCGTTCTGTGCCGCAGAAAATAGGTTTGCGACTGCAACACCTGTCATGTAGCATTTTGAAGCACAGCTCGCAGCGCGCAAGCTCATGACACATCGAACGCAGTAGGAAGAAGAGATCAGCGGTGATCGAGTTCGTCTGGACAAACGAAAAGGAACCAGAGCATCTTGTTGCCACTTTCAGCAAACCAAGAGTAGTGAAGCGTGACCTAGAGTGACCAGAAGTTTGATTCATCGCAGTTGAGAGGCTGCGAGCTGTGCTTCAAAATGCTACATGACAGGTGTTGCAGTCGCAAACCTATTTTCTGCGGCACAGAACGGCCACAAAGTTGCTCATAGTCCAAACAAGAGCGAATCTAGATGCGCGCTGACTGAACGATCGAGTTAGTCCCTAAAATTCCTGCTTCCGGAGTAGCACTAGCACTGACCGCTGACGTCCCCATTCGTTCCTCAAATGAGGCATCCAACGGTCTTACTCATTACCTACGGTCGCGGAAACACTTCAGTTGCCAACGGTCGTCCAACTCAACACTTCAGTTGCCAACGGTCGTCCAACTCACCACATCACGCGAAAAACGTGCGGACCTACAGTATCCGCGCACAAGTTTGCGAGAAATTGACTATACGTTCGCACCTCCGGAAAACAAGCGAACGTCGCATCGCAAAACATGGCACTCAATGAATCGAGCTGCCTCAATACCAGAGTGTCGGAGCCCGCACGTCTCCGTAATAATTCGAATTGCAATTCGCGATATTCGGCGAGATTGGAAGAGAAACGTGAGTATCGGCGATGCGTCGCTTGGCGTAGCGAGGGCAAAGGTCAACGAGGTACTGCCGAACGCAGAGTCGGCGATAGTCGGTGGGGACCCAACGGACGGCAAACTGAACAGTGTCTGTCGGCTTTGATGTTCTCGGGATCTCAGGATGAACCGCGCGGTGAGCTGAGATTCGCTACCTTCCGGCACTTTGGCGATTTCGAAATCCACAGCGCGAGACGTCTTTGTTTGTGACGACGTGGACAACCGACGGGATTTACACATGCAATCTTGAATATATCGACGAACCAGAATAAAGATATTCTGTCATGTTAGAAGCGCGCGGAAAAGGGAGAGACAGAAGGCTCAAATCACAGTCGACTTGAGCCGACTGTTTTTATTGTTGCCGAACGGCGACGCGTCGCGTCTCCGATGGCATTTACAGAAAACAATACATTAAACAAGCCATGGCAAGACCGCGATGCAAGTGCTCAACTGACCAAGAAGGAGACATCGCTGTCGGATGCGACTTCTTCTTATTTTCTCGGCGCATTCACTCCGTTGAAACAAGCGCTAAACAGCACGATCAGTCCAGGACTCGTTATCGAATTTGAAGCCCGTCGACTGGCGATGAAATTTGAATATTAATTGTTACATTACAGTGTTCTAATGATAAAATAAAGTTGGACAGAAAAGCTAACAAGCAAATACAGCAAAGTCTAGACAAAAGCGGAACAAAAACTTATTGTTTAACGTTGTTATTGTGAACAATCACGATGTGTCATCGGGTCGTTTTTCTCCTTTTTCTCGTTGTTGTCAACAAAGTACAAACTGCGGACGAACCGCTCTTCGATGACTGCATGTGTTATCACCGCAATCCGGACAACCCGTGTTGCTTTATGGACTCGGACACGACAACCGAGCCGTCAACAACGACAAACGCGCTCTCTTCAACCGCCTCAGCCACGTCATCTACGCCATCGCAATCGGTAAGTGGTGACTATACGACTACAAACCTATTCACACTTTAGAGCTGCGCAGAATGCAATGAATGGAAGTGGATTGGGATTGGAGCGGCCGCTATGCAGGTGTTTAACGCCGCCGGAGTGATCTTACTCCTGCTGGCCTATCGCCGCTGCAAGCCGCGGCCGCGTCCGGGCGACTATGCGGCAGTTCCCAGCGGCGAGTCGAATCGTTCGCCGTCATCGAATCGCAGAACGGCCACGTAAGATTATTAAACAATACAGTATCAATCAGATTGCATTTACAGAACCGATTCCTTGGTCGGAAACACATCGACCAATGGGGTCGGCAATGCGCCCACAACGCCAACGTCGTGCTCCACGCCTTCGTCTTCATACACGGCGATGGTGCCGAGCAGTTCCGCCACGAATGAATCCTCGGTGACGGGAATAACGGCGAGCCCAACTGTGCTGGGTAGTCCGGCACCAGCAGCAAGTCAATCCATCCCTCCAGGAGACATCACCACCCAGCCCGGCACGAAGATCGTCTTCAACGGCCCCTACGATGACAAGCACACCTACCACATCAAGATCACCAACGCCGGCGGCCGTCGCATCGGATGGGCCATCAAGGCCACCAACATGAAGCGTCTCGGCGTCGACCCTCCCTGCGGAGTTCTGGACCCCAAGGAAGCCGTGCTGATGGCCGTCTCCTGCGACTCGTTCGTCTTCGGACAGGAGGACACCAACAACGACCGCATCACCATCGAATGGACCAACACCCCCGACGGTGCTTCCAAGCTGTTCTGCCGCGAATGGTTCCAGGGAGACGGCATGGTCCGCCACAAGAACCTTCCCATCGAGTATAACCCGTGATTGCTTTGTGTGTATGTGTGATGTGTCGGATGATAAAATGAGTTTATGTTTCGTGTGCTTTGTCGTCTTGTGATTCTTCAATTGTTGGTTTGTCCGTCGCTGCTTCATCGTCGTATTCTGTCCAGCAAATTGGCTATGTCTGAGCGCTCACGCTGGCTGCGCTACGTTTCTGAAACCGGAATTAAATAAATGTATTGAATTGACGTTAATTTACCTGGACCGGTTGAACGATACTGCAAAACAAAGTTTCATAGGTCGGAAGCGCTAAGCAAATGCGAACTGCCAGTATCCTTTGTCCCAAACGTAATAAAAGTCCAGAAAACAGCGAGAACCAGTCTCCAAACGCTACAGCAATCTGAAACATGAATTATGACATCCTATAATTATTTAATTTGATGACAAAGGAAAGTTTGCATAGGAAAGCATAATTGAAAGCAACTGAATTTCAAGACTACGACTTCCCCATAAATCTGAAAACTGAATAGAGTGAAGGTAATGGTATCACATCGTTTATTCGTGTATTATGCTCGTCAGTCAGGTAGCAAACCACAGTTCATATTCTGAAAATGCTCTTCGATACCCGATCCACAGTATCACAAGTGTTTGTTTGTTAGTTAGTTAGTTAAGGGAGGCTCTTCTCATTGCAGATATGCACAAAACTCGCTTTCAACATCGTGAACATCAGCTCGATCTGGCCGGCGCCTCTCAAATGCGGCGAAAAGTCTTCGATGAGCCGAATCTCCGCCCCAAGATGCTGGATTTGGGCGCGGACCACCACGTACATGAACGCCGGCAGAAGATCGTCGCTGCTCCAAACGTGCTCGGAGCCGGCGAGCGCGAAACG
The DNA here is from genome assembly GCA_007213375.1 of Steinernema feltiae. Lineage (NCBI taxonomy): Eukaryota > Metazoa > Nematoda > Chromadorea > Rhabditida > Steinernematidae > Steinernema > Steinernema feltiae. Next base: position 100,217 of record MQUG01000328.1, on the reverse strand, counting down.
ACTCACACACTGAAATTGTATCACAACGCGTCAGATTGCACGATGCTGCTAGTGAGTTACCGTAGAGATCTCGCTGAAGGTCTCCGCCAGAATCGCCAATTTCGCTGTTGGATTGTACTCGCAACTGAGGCGTTGCATCGTGTGAATCGCCGACTTGTAGAACTTTTTCCGCGCGGTCGCTCGAATCTGCAATTACATCGGCGGAGGTTACGGTAGCGAGGAGATCGCGCGCACCATCGGGGCGTCCAGATCGCTCGCGTCTTCAATGTCGATCGGCCAGAGGTCGCGATCAACCTCCAGATAGGTGAGCAGCTTGACGTCGGTGTGCGCGTTCAGGTAGAGCACGCGTTCCCAGTACTTTCGGTCCATTTCCGTGCAGCTCACCGAGCAGATCGTGTAGAGGACCGCGTAGCACTCGGCGAAGAGGCTGTTCAGGACGAAATCGCATGCTGGCGTTGGCACTGAGAGGCTGTCGTCGTGCTCTTGGTCTGTTAGGGTCCTGGAAAGCGGACTTGTTCAGTGTGGAGCTTGGGAGAAGCAGAAGCCCTTGGTTTGAGCTTTGGATAGATGGCTGGACCCCGGGACTCTTCAAACTGCCATTTAGACCCTTTTGAAGCCAAGTTTAGAGCATGGGAGAAGCAGCAGCCCTTGGTTTGGGGGTCATTTTTTGAGCTGTGCTAGGATGACCTTAGGCTTTGATTGCAGCTCTCATTTATCCCCTTTTTGAGCCAAATCCGTGTATGTCCCTTGAGCAGGAGACAGAGCCATGAGCCCTTGGTTTTCGGGTCAGTTTTTGAGCTTTGGCTAGATGGTTGGACCCCTCAACCGACCATATAGCCCCTTTTCAACCCAATTCGGGAATGTCCCTCGCTGTTCCGACCCCTTCCACCCATCCCCACTCACTTCCAAACATTCTCGTTTGTGTTTCTTCTCTCTTTTCTGTCCCTCCGTCGTCCCCTCCAACCAGCGCACACTCACAAACAAACACATTCGTTCGGGCCGCGGCGTTCCCTTATCACATCAGCAGGCAGCCGCAGCGGCGGAGGAGGAAGACGACGTTGCGCCGCCAAGGATCCCGCGTGTGTGTGTGGAACATTTCAATTGCCGCCGCCGTTCCGCGTCCCCTTATCTTTGTCGCATGCATGTCGCGCGCGTTCGCGCACTTGAAAAACACACACGGCGAGGAGGAGGGACCGCGAGATATCGCGACGACGACGACAGCGACAACCACTCGCACCACACACGAAGTTAAAAAGAGACGATTGAATCACCTTTCGTCTTCTTCTTCTTCCTCGCCCACTTCACTTTCACCCACAAGAGTTCTCGTTTTACACCAAACAGAGAGCGAACGAGAACAGAGTAGCAGCAGCAGCGGCAGCAGCAGCGGTCCGGCAGGGGCTTCCGCGACACACGGGAATCACCCGGTGGGTGCTGGTGGCTCTTTGACAAATGAGTGTTCTCGCACTGTGCACGCGCGTAACCTGCGTTGGTTGTTATCAGTGGTTCGCGCCGCTCTCTGTCACGCTCTCTTTCATTGGTTTAGGCTAGAATGTGCGAAATTCAACTTTCACCTATTTGACGCTGTTCTCTTCTTAGCGCGGCTCTTAGAATGCGCGAACTGACGGGAGAATTGACGCTTTCTGCGGTCATGAAGCTGATATCGTAATTATGTAATTTGTAATTAATTATTCTTTGGTGTTTTAAGGACTAATTCCTGCATTTATAGGGTATAAATTGACAAATCGAGCTCATAAATGAACCTGCGGTCCAAGAACGACGGGAAAATGCGTGAAAATCAAGATTTTGTGTCTAATTAATCCAAAAAGTGACCACAAAACCAACGATTTAAAGGACTCAGACTCAAACTGAGCAGCGTGGCTTAGACCCTTCTGGGAGGAGCAGCTCCTACGAGTGAGCAAGACCAACTTTTAGAGTAATCACAGAAAATTTGATTCCAATCTGTAGCGACGTTCATGTTTGAAAATCGGATGCTTTTGGCCGAAAATGGTTACTTTTACCAGATTCAACCCGTTTTAACGATTCAAACAGCTTCACCTGCCGTTATTCTAAAGGGTTTGTGACTTAAAATTCAATGTTTTTTGAGTTTTCTTTATAAGCAATCCAAACTACGGTCACAGCTGCCCACGCTACCGTACATTCAGAACCCAGGCTTTGAGATATTCTCCTTGTATCGCATTCTATGAAAATCACCATTTTCCTGTCCCCGTCATCAACAGACAGTAATCTTCTTCCCCAAATGCGGCGCGACGATCAACTAATCACCGAATGCACTATTTGTGTATTTTGTACGTGTCCCCAGCAGCATCCAGCAGCAAAAACAGCGCAGCCACGCGAGATGATGATGATTTGTTGCGTTGCGGCGGCGGCGGTGGCGGTGGCGGCAGCAGCGGTGGCGGTGGTGGTTGGGGGTCGGTCCGCCGCCATTTTGTCTCGCAAGATGGCCGCGACTCTCTTGTTGCAATGTTCCTCTCTCTTCCGCCAACATCGGAGTTGTTGGTTGGTCGGCATACAGGGCATGCTGGTTGTTTGGAGTGCCGTCCTCGACAGCGGCGGCGTTGTCGTCGTTGTCGTTGACAGGACGCCAATTGAGTGTCGTGTCGATTGACGATTGACATGAGACTCAATTTCGCCACAACTCCCTCGCTGCGCTGCTGCTCCTGCAGCACGAAATACCTGTTTTGGGGCTCTTTGCAGAGGCCGCAGACGTCAAAAATCGTCCCCTTTGGCTAATTTTGGGCGGTTTTCATCCTCGTTGAGGGGGTCAGCGCACCCTTAGGCAAGAACGAGCACCCGCTATCTCCTCACTTGCCTTGTCGTCCCAATTACGAGACTCAGAGCGGAGCGCAATTGGGACTCCGGTGTGTGAGGTGATGATGATGATGGAAGAGCGAGTATTTCCATAGAAACGTTAATCCTCTCTAATGTGCGCCTTTTCTCGTCTCCCTTTCGCACCTTCATGATCGCCATCGGATTATGTTGCCTTCGTTACGCTCCGCCGCTCTTCCTTCCCGCGTTGCTCACCACACTAGCTTCACGCTCATCACAGTAGGTAGGCTATTTTTGGGGAGATTAGGCTGCGAATGTGCGAATGTGTTGGTTGATTTTGGAGAGATTTGGAGCCGAAACGTGAATTCTACTATACGTGTGAAGGTAGTAATAGAGAGTCGGCTTTGTTTTGCTAGGGAGAGAGTAGTTCTGCTCGAGGATTGATGGATGGGAAAGAGCTAATTAGAATTCCTAGTAGGCGATTCTGTGAATTGGAAATTCTTCCTTTCCGTAAATCAACATTCCACGTATTTTGAGCGCCAGAATAGTAGCAAATGCAATCAGTAAACGCAAAATTAAGTAAATCAACTCAATTTTAATCCTAGTAATTGCGCTAAACTTCAACCGGATTGCAAGGAGCTGCAAATCGACTGCAGAGCGGCGCTGATGAAGCCTGGCCCAAGTAAACAAAGCTTAAAATTCAAGCTGAAAACGCTGATTGTGAGTGAAAGGCCAATTAAGAGCGATTGTAGTCAGAGGAGGCGGAGGAGGAGGTCAAAACATCAATGATCATTCCTGGGCGGCGGTGGGAGTGAGGCGCAAACCTGGCCACACCGATCACAATGCACCCTAACACGCTGCCATCGCTGCGCGCGCGCGTCTATTTGCACTAGAGCATAAAATCGTGTGGTCGCTCAAACATTTCATTGCCACTCCACAAATCGGCCGATTTTTGTCGTTTTTTTTTGGATTTTACACCCGCAAACGCTATTTGTTGTTGTGGAGGCGCGCGCGGGAGAGAGGCGAATGCGTAATTAAGACGCGTAGAGAGGTCAGGAAGGTCAGATCGGCATCAAAGATCAGAGAAGGCGATGCAGCAGATGTGCGGAAGTGACGGCGCTAATCTGGTTTTTGGCTTTTGCAGCTTTTTGAATTCATTTTTGGCCTTTAGCCAAGCCTAGATATGTGCTTTCTGCTGTTTCCTAACTCCTAGTGGGCGTTTTAGGCATTTCAAGACCTTGAGTCATTGTTTTCTGTTCAAAATTCCCTCAAACTAATCTCAATTGCTCTCTAGTACTTCGTTTCTCACAGCTAATTCGTCATTTCTGATCTCTGTGACCTTTCGGAACGCTATAAACACGCCAGCGCACATTTATTTGCATTAACGCACGCAACTGCGCGGCTGCTATAATCGAATCTTTGTTCGTTTCCCTCTGAAACGAAACGCGTTCACTCGTTCCAGGAACCATATGCGCTAACCGCAGCCTAATGAGCGCTCAAAGCAGCCTGTTTTCTAAGTGTTTTCTTATCTAAAGTTAGCTTTTAGCTCGATAAACGTTTGATTATGATGATTTATGAGAGTGCTAGAATGCTATGGCTATCCCAGAAGACCAGTTAGAACGCGTGGAAGCTCAAAACTGGATTGATTAAGTTTCTACTAGCCGTTTTTTGCCACTCATTTTCTCATCGCTAAACTCGTCTTTTCGCGCTCTTTTCAATAGTATTCAATCCGTAGGATTGCGACAGGCTCCAGATAGGGACACCTCAAGAAATGGGAACTAAACCGCTGCAAACGAGGCCGTCGCAACATAGGCTCGCAAGCCGCAGTCGTAAAAATCGATTTTTTGCGAGCTCGCTTGCTGGGTTCCTCCACATTTGCTGCTTTTTTGACTTTTTATTGTGCTCTAGCTGATGGGTCTTGGCTGGAAATGTAGATTTTGTCTTTTTTGCTGACTTTTAGACGAGTTTTGAGCCAAAAGAGGAGAGGAAACAGTAAGAATAGGTGAAAATCTATGCTTTTTGTTGGTTTTCATGGCCGATCAAGCACCTTAGAGCGTCGCTGGAGCAGCGCTTCAAGGTCCCTCAGTTTTGAGCTCAATTCTGATGTTCAAAATCGATCTTCAGCCTCTGTTTGGCTTCTCCGAACCGCCAAACCACTCCAATTAACCATTTCCCCACTCCCGCGCATTCCTAAAATACCACCACGCGCTGCTTCCGCGCTCAAATTCCGCTTAAAACGCGAAAATCCGCTCCGCTATCTGTCGGATTCGATCTAATCCACGCTTCCACCCCGGCTCCGCCCCCTCTGACTGCATTTTATATCAATAAACGGCTGTAACTGCGCTCAAAGTGTCCCGAAACGAACGAGCGGAATATGTGCGTTTTTGTCTTCTCGCGCTCTATTCGAAAATCGCATTTTCGTCTTCGTTGGGCGATTTCCACCAGGGGTCACCTTAAAAATGGGTAATTGAACCGAAATGCCCAAAAATGGGTTTAGCGCGACCGTTCGACTACCGTAGGATGCGGCAAATTTCGCGCTTTCAGCAAAGCCCAAATTCAGGCGATTCGCGCTTCTCCAAGAGTGCATTGCGATGAGTCAAAGCGGGAAACGACGCAATTACCGACCAAATAGGCAATTATCGATCGGAGAAGCGAGTGTAAACAAGAAGCAATTACCTTCAGAAGGCTTCGTCTACCTGTACGCGTCGATTCCGCGCTTCCCGCTCGCCTCAAGACCGCTTTTATCAGTGCAAAAACGGCAAAACAACCAGTTTGCGCGCGATGCCCCCGGCCGGCGGTTAGGCGTGCACGCGAGCGAGAGAGCGTTCTCTCGTCGTCTGGTAGAGGCGCCCGATGCCGGTGTCGAGTGACCATCGCCCAGCGATGGCCTTCCCGCTCGCCAACGCATTCGATGGGGGTCGACCAGGGGTAGAGAGCAAAACATTCCTAGCGCCACTCTGACTGTCTTGAAGTGCGCGCTCGCGCATTTCTTGGCCGTGGGAAGTGGGTCGTTCAGGAGATCTACCCGTAGTCCACCTTTCCAAAAAATCTGCCCGTCGCTTCGGTCCTCCCGGAGCGGCGTTTGTGTCGCCACACGACGTCAAGTCGGGTGGCGTTCCAACCAGCGTAGGCGCTGCGTTGCGGTCACTCGTCAGCGTGAATTTGGAGTTGTTTGTGGAAGGGGAGGAGGGGAGGATTCGCTGGCAGCAGTGAGCGCGCGGTTTAGTTACCCAGATTTTAAGGTAACTACGCTGAAACCAAAGGAATGCGGCCGGATTTGAACGCCAATCGAGAGAACATGCAATTCTGAACACAATGCTAATAATTTCATTATTTTTACGGTAATTTGGGGGTACTGTAGCAATGATTTTGCTTAATATAAGCAAAATTAAAATCTGAAAAATCCGAGCAAATCTGCGATATTCCGCCCAGAACCGTATAGCTTTAACCCCTAAAGGACGTAAACAAACAAATCTTGAGAAAAACAACAATTCAGTTCACACAAAATCGATTTTCAAGCTTACGACTTCATCGCCAAACAGCGGTTTAGTTATACGCAAGACCCAGAATCGCGTAAATTGACCAAACTGACCAGCCACTGTAGGTCAGTGCGGATTGTTTGGCAACACATGAGAGGTGACTAGTGCGATTGGGCGCAGCGCGCCAAGCCCATCAACAGCGCGTGCACATCGATTCAGGCGGCTCGGTTCAATTACCCACATTTTAAGGTAACATGGGCTCAAAGATGGCCAATTTAGTTGCGACGCACATCAATCGGTAGGGAATGTTATTTTGAGTGCAATTGGGTTGTTTTCGAAATTAACTGAAGTGTGAAATTCGATAAAACAACCTGAAACAAGCGAGATTGAAGATTGTCTGAGCTGTAGGCAACAGCAAGCGCGTTCAGCATGCTGACGGATTGCCTTATAAAAAGCCTTGATTTTCTAACTTTAACAGTTTTATTGGAATCGTAGTTCTCTTTCCTTAACCTTAAGCGCTGAACAGCGCTGAGCGCATGTGCAAATCAACAATTTAATCGGTTTAGCTGCTATCAGAAAATGGCGAAATCACCTCAAATAATCTTGCTTAAAATCTTGCAAATCAAGGCCAATTTCCAGTTTTCAACTGTCTGCCTATCAGGTCATAATCGCCCCAAAAAAGCGCGCGCTTTCATTATGCGATGACCTCTCCTGTCATCCCTCTTTGTGTTGCCTATCGCTTCAGCAGGCGCCAATACTCCCCTAACACGCGGGTCGGTTCAATTACCCAGATTTTAAGGTAACCTCATCTCAAAAAGGTCCAAATCGTATGAGAAGCACATGAATCGATCAAGAATTTAATTTCAAATTCATCTGTACAGTTTTTAGACTCTGAAAACTGCACCAAAGGTTCAATTCAGCTACAGGACCACAAACCCCTGATGTTTTCAATCAAGACAAAGTTAGATGAGCGCTAGGCTCATGAAGCTGTTGCTCTCACAGCTCAAACAACGGATTTCAGGCCGAAATGCTGCATTGCGGGCCTGAAATCGACGCGTTCTCTAGCGCTGTTTTCGGGTTGGATTGCTGCTGCCTGCAAAGCGCGTTCCTCCGCCCGTTCTCCCTTCAATTTAGCGCGCAAATCCACTCACTGTTGGCGGGAAAGCGCGTTCCTCTCGCTCGCGTCGTCCGATGACGTCACCGCCGAGGCGATCGACGGCGTGTCGCTGCCGTCGCTGTCGCGATGGATGACGTCGGCGCGTTGCGGGACCGCGTCGTACATGTCGTCGGCGGAGGGAAGATTGACGAAAAGGCGTCTGAAAAGGACGATTTGAGGGACGTGCAAAACAGAGAACACAATATGATGTCCGAACATGCGAATTTTCCCAAAACAACGCTTACCTAACCACACTGTAGGTTCGCTTGATGAGCGACCGGAATTCGAGGACAACTTGGTCGTAGAGCGCGGGATGCGTGCCAATGTTGTTGTAGGAGCACGTGAAGACCTCCGTTGTTCCCTTCAGGAGCCTGTGAAGCGGGTGAATGCCCTTGGCGGCGGTCGCCAGGATCCAAAACTCGCGAGCGAGCGCGTAGTAGCTGTTCGACCACTCGGCCTCAAAGTCCGGAATTCGCTCGATGTCGTCATCGAGCTTCAAACTGAAATGAATTGGCGTTTGAGGTCCCGCCACGATCGTTTTTACTTCTTGAACGCTTTGATTTTCGCCAAACTGCCGACCAGATTGCTCCAGAGGGTCTTCGACTCCAATTCCTCCGTCTCCTCGCCGTCGATACCGTAGTACTCGAGTTCGAATTGAGCGAAAATGTCGACCCACTTGTCGTCAGGCACCACCGTCCACTTGCCGATCGACGATTCGTGTGGACCATCGCTGAAAATTCAGTTTTTGAGATTACGGTAGCTTAATTGACGCAAGCAGTACTCTTCCATGGAACGCCCCAGGAGGCGCTTATCCTCCGGAGTGCGCTGCAACGTGCCCGCGCTGATCTTCACGTCGCCGCTGAGCAGATTTCCGCTGATGGCGCCTTCGATTCGCAGAAAGGGTGTCACTTGCAGGGTGCCCTTTCCGCTCGGGACGCCAATGTTCTCGAAATCGCCCTCATAGTCCATTGGGGAGTCGCCTTCGACCACAAGGCGGCCTTTCTGAAATGATCGGCTGTTTGGAATTGGAGCTGCAAAGCTTGTGAAAGTAGGCAGTTTTTGAGATTTGTGCCGGACGCTTTGGGCAGATTAGACAGAACGAAGGAAGGAAAAATAAGGATTGAGTCGATAAAGGAGGTCCATGTCAAGGGATGCTTATACCAGAACGGTGCTTTCTCGAGCAATTCTGGCCTTCAAAAGAAAACCAATGCACCAGAAGCAACGCGGAGGTTCGAAAGCAATGCACTGACCGCTATATACGCGAGTTCCTACATTGTCCAAGCCACAAAAGCGCTACTCAAACCCCCAGGATGACGACCTCTACAATCTTTGTCTCAAACTTCCCCAACGACATCACCAACATCGAGCTCGAACCGATCTTCAAACGCTACGGAAACGTGATCAACATTGCGTTGAAAGCAAGCAAGAAGTCTTCGTCAGCAACAGTCGAGTACGACAGCCTCAAGGAAGCCAAGAGGGCGGTTTTCCTGCTTCATGGCCGCAATGCGGGTGGAAAGAAGCCGCTCCAAGTCAAAATGGCACCGGCGAGTAGTCCACGCCGGAGCGCGTCGACTGCAAGCAGTCCGTCAAGCGCCTCTCGTCGGAGCGTCCGGATTCGTCAAATCAAAATGAAAATTGAAGAACCTCAAATCAAGAAGGAATCAGAAGTCAAGGAGGACTCTGAATCAGCCATCAAGACGGAAAACAATTGATAATGAATGATAATAAAGGAATAATCATTAAAAAATGAATTGCCGCTTGCAGGGTTTGAACCTGCGACCTTCTGTTTACGAGACAGACGCTCTACCACTGAGCTAAAGCGGCATGTCTATCGTTGGTGCCCACAACGCTTATCTCTCCGTTGCAGAAGAACGACTTTCAAACTTTTGACTTTCCGCTCGAATCCGTGCAGAATCCTCGCTGTGCGCTAGTCTAATCTGAGATTAGACTCTCATGACCAACGCAAACCGAATGGAGATTAAAATTTAGCTTTAGCTTGCAAAAATGTAAAAATCGCCGTGTGTGTCCGAAATAGCCTACCGTCATCTTGTCCCTCTCGAAATTGCCTTCATGAAAGACTCCATCAATGGTCACCATAGCGCCAAGGCCGTGTTTCAGTCCATCCATCCACATTCCCAGGTATCTCTCCTCTAAAACGCATTCAATTCGCATCAAATAGCGCGCTACAGTAACCCACTATTAGTGGAATGGACTCCGTAGCCATGTTTCACACCTTCGCGCCAGGAGCCAACATAAATGGTCGGCCCAACGAACGGAACCGACGATCTCATCACTCCGTGACCGTGACGTTGGCCGTTCTTACAGTAACCCTCGTAGGATGAGCCATCGGCGTATCTGAAAGCATCAAATGCATGCTTGTTGAGGCCTATGGTCCTTACTTGATGGCCACGAGTCCATTCATCTGTCCGTTGGCCCATTTTCCGACGCAAATATCAGATTTCAGGACCGCAGGAGTGACGGCGGGCGAAGGATCAACAAAGAAGACGCTGTTTATGATTGAGGCACTTTGAGGCTCGCTGGGCACCGCCATTTCGCCGAATCTAGACTGGATTTAAACGAATAAACGACATTCCACGTACCCCTGAATGACGCCCTCGTGGAAATGCCCTTTGTAGGTCTTTCCATCCGGCCACACGAGCACCCCCAACCCGTGAGGCTTTCCCAACTGCCACGAGCCCACGTAGCTGCAGTTACGGTAGACGGGATGCGTGTTCGAGTAGCGGAATTGTCCGTAGCGACGCACCGGCGGCGTTGATTTCGAGGTTCCGGAGCGCCAGAAGGAGCACGATTGAATGAAGGCCGCTTTGCCACACGCATCGAAGAATTCAATATCGAATTCGGCTTCCGGCGTGCGCACCTTCACCACAGCTTTGTTCTCCGCTGCGGGATTCTGGACGGATTCGAGCCAGACGAGCGGAAAGTCAAAGGTTTGAAAGTCGTTCTTCTGCAATGGAGAGATAAGCGCTGTGGGCACTATCGATAGACATGCCGCTTTAGCTCAGTGGTAGAGCGTCTGTCTCGTAAACAGAAGGTCGCAGGTTCAAACCCTGCAAGCGGCAATTCATTTTTCTGATTTTTGCAAAATTGTTTCAGTTTTTAGATGGATTGACGCTCGCTTACGAGACGACCGCTTCTGCAACTGAGCCAAAACGGCATGTCTGACTTGTTTGTTGGTCAGTCCCTCTCCCGAATCAGACGAGAAACATTCCACCAACGGAACTTTCCGCGTTAATCGCCAAAGAATCCAATTTTCTCTCCAATTTCCAGTTCCTTCTTCTCCTCTGCGGGTGCAATTAACTCGCGCGCACGAGTTAAGTAACATTCCAATGCGATTTCGCCCGACGCGAGAAACGTTTCTCATCGTCTTCAAAAAACGCAGAAAACGCACCTGTATGACCGCTACCGTATCGGAGAAGACGGCGAGCGTTGACCAGCCGCGTCCGAGGAAGCTCCGCCATGTCAGGTTGCTGATCTCTTTGACGAGACCGCCGCTCGCTTGATTGTCCGCTAGCCAGAGGAGCAGACGACCGGATTTGCGAAGACTCTGAAACGCGGAATCAGAGAAGTGGGATTGAAATGTGGAGCTGGGAGCTAGATTTGTCGAAAATGGCGATTTTTGGGATTTTCGAATGTATCTGTTGCCAGGAGAGGTCTTATCGACTGGTGAAGACGCTATTAAGACGTCGATTTAGCATCGATAGAGCATTAAAGGTCCCAAAACGTAACTATGCTCGTAGCGTGTGCAATTGGTCAGTTCAGGACGGCGAACGGCGATTTTTTTGCCTATTTTGTATTTTAGGCTAGTTATCCTGACATCACTCTGTCTGTGCTTGTTGGTGCGTTTTTAGCTTGTTTCATGGCTGAAATTCAGTTTGCATGATGGGCACTTAAAACGCATCAAAATATCCAAAATTGCCATTGCCATCCACCAACAGTCACAAGACCCGATCTCTAAGCCACACAGCGCTAGGCTAAAGGTCAAAAGTCCACTCTTCTATCAAATAAAAATCGCATTTCAAAGACAAACACGTCGTTATCAACGCGCGCACCCACCGTGATTTCGTGAAATTTAGGCGTTTTTTCAAATTTGCAAGATAAATGACCATGTCCCCTGAAGCGATCAACGATTCGGCGCCTATCAATCATCGTAAATCAAACAAAACGTTTTTATAGCTGCAGCGTAGATCGCTTCGTGCGCTCTATCGATCGTTCGCTGCGTTGTGGTGGACGTGGATTGTGGAAAATGATGGATTCGAGGAGTAAATTCGGCTGTTTTGATGTTGGATGGTTAAAGTGAGCTCTAAGGTTCTAGAAAAGCCTAAAAATCCTGGAATCCAAACCATGAAGTGTCGTTTTTTGTGACTTTTCCTCTTTTTTAGCCAAGCAGCGTTGGCTTCAAACGCCAATCAATCACCGCCGCCGCAAGTACGTGGGAATTTTGCGTCGTTGGAACGTGTCGATTGTTATGAAGTGCAGCGAACACTCACCGCGATTGTCGTCCGATTCCAGAAGCGAAAAGTGTCGACCGCCGCCGCGGTCTCCGTCTCGATTTGATGCTCGAGCGCTCGCCATCGCGATGCCCACTCGTCGCGCTCCGCTGGTTTTTCCTGAAACGAACGACGTGAAATGGAGAGTTGGAGAAGACGCTGATGACTGCGAGAGGAGCGAAGAGGACGGAAGATCGGGCAACGAAAGTGAACAATGCGCGGTTTAAACTCGACATGATAGGATAGCACATTGGGACGAAATTAGGACAACCGATTGTTGGTGCATTTGGTTGACACTACTAACGAACCGTTGGAAATTTGGCTAAAAACAAAAATGTTCTCAAAATTTGCATTAAAATTTGCGTTTTTGTGTTTAATGTCCAAAATACAATAATGAAAAGATTTTTGTCAGATTTACCAAATTTATCAGATTTACTTAACAAATCTAGATAAAACGTGCGATGCAGGACTACTTGGCGACGCCAATTTGTCACCGGTCATCTTGGCGCCTAATAATTCGGTACTTAGCTAACTTTATGTCGTAGCACTCGTGGGCTTCGTTCTTGGCTAACCATATCGTAACTGCCTTAGGCTGACCGCCTTGTTAGTGTTAGTTTATGGCTAACCAGATTTCGGAGAACAACTTTTAGAGGCGTTTAACATGGCACCAAAAACATCACCAAATTCGCGTCCTGGTTGTCCTGGCTCCAAGTTAACATGTACCGTAAAACATGTTAATCAACAAGCTCTAAGCGTCGCCTAGCTTTGTGCCTGATGCAGGCCGACTTGTTCCCCAATTCTGTGCGCGTAGCTCCAGCGGGAGTCGCCAAATGTGGCCAATTAATCACCTATTTTTAGATCTTAATACAGTTTTGAGCGAGGAATTTTCGACGGCAAATCGTCATTGCCATCTTGTTGTGCAATTTATCAATTCTCAATTGCGCCTCAAGTTGCATGATTCAGCGGCGCACAAAATGAAAGGAGCCGACCTGGCATGATCTGGAACGCTTTTTGTCAGCAAATCACCCAACTGATTGTGAGCGAGACGAGTCTAGAGTGCGGAGACCGAACGCATTGTAATTTTTAATTGTTTGTTCCAAGCGATTGCGCGCATAATTTGCGCAAAAAAGGTCCGCCAGGAAGCGGAATGTTCGCCCAATCAACCGAAGATCGTGTTTCTCGGCTTCTCTAGCTCGATTTGTTGGAACAAACAACTGAATGTCCTCTCTGCGATATCTTCGTTCGTTCTGCCGATTGCCTCCAATAGTGCAGAGCACTTTAGCACTTCAAAAAACGGGTTTTTGCGTTTTTGAGCTGAATTTTGAGTGCTGCAGCGCGAGATCTCTGCTGACTGCTGATTGAATTGCACTAATAAATTTGCAACTTTTCAGCGCAAATCGTTTGAAGAGCGGCGGCGAATCTCGGCCTTGAACCGTTTATTGTGAAAAAACTGCAAATCGAACGAAATCGGTTGTGAAACGTCACACGCGCGCCGCAAATTCGCATCGATTAGCGGTCTGAGTTGGGTGCTCAAAGATGGGTAGAATAGGCGATTTGCAAGTGGCTGATTGTTGCTGGATTCAGTCATAAATTATGCGCCCTAGACGACCTTGACTATGAGGAGCAACTGGACCTAACAGCACTTATCATCGTGTTAATTATCCCCATTAGTCACTTTTTGCAGAGCATATTAATGGCGTTCGGAAGAGAATTTTCGATGAAAACGACGACGATTAACGCGCCTTGTAACGTGCACCACTTACAGCGTGTTCAGCGGAGCTTTTTGCACTGTAACTGGTTATAATGATAAAAAGCTGAAGAATTGGAGACCGAGAAATGGCGTTAAAACCGATTGTTTCGGTGGATGTAGATGGGTTCATTAGTGTCGTTCAACGAGGCGTCCTAATCACCCCGATTAACTACTTACTCGATCACCACCGCTCGTAGGAATGTTTCGAACGAACACGGAACATCGTTTTATGACTCATTGATGTCGGAATTGTTCCGCTGCAATCCTAATGGACGCAGAAAGAGAAAGAGAGAGAAGAAAAAGGAAATTAACCGTGCTACAGCAGTCACAAGTCAAGAAAAAGGAAATTCCTTAAAATCCAACGCAAAAATGAAGCAGATGAAGAACAGGAGTCGTTTCTTAGAGTATCATCACTGATCTGCAGGCAAATGATATTGTCATGGTCTAGAACAACCCAGGAATCAGGGAATCAGAGGTATAAGCTAATGGCCGAGAAACGATGCCAGATTGTCGTTAGACCAATAGCGAAGCTGAGCGCGCAAGACCGGGCAAATCTAGTAAAAATAAAGGGATAGAACAGCACCAGCGCACTTTCCAAATAGTGCTGTACAGCCAGCCCTTGACAGCGAAAAATACTCAAAATGAGAGCTTTTGACACTTCAACTCTAGATGCTTAAAACGTGAAATCCTTGTGATGTGAAGACTCTCTGCCATCTGAATCTCAGGCCTCCCTCCGGTTTCTACTCTCATCGTCTCTCATCTTGCTTGAACTGAGCATCAAATTCTAAATCATTTCATCAGGTCCTTGGATTTCAGACGGTTTATGCAAATCTAGTTGGCAATTTCTCGCAGCAAACACGCTCCAACTCAAGACGCTGACAAATCCGTTTCAACGCTGGCTGCTTTGTTCGCCTATTCTGTGTTGACTTTAGACAAAATAAGCGAGAAAGGATCCAGTTGAAGCTTAACTGAAATTGGCCCTTTTTATTCAATTTTCGACAGTCAATCGATCGTTTTGTCTTTCACTACCGAATTAAAGAAGCGAAATGCCCCGATCCGTCCTCAATCAAACTCAAACGCCGGTTCACCACCTCTCCGAAACCGATTTCTCATCGATCGCGCTGCGCTCTCTGATGCGTTATTTCGAACGCAACCAACTTCTAAATTTAGCGCGCGATTCGCGACCGAAAACGGCGATTTGTCGTTCGGGTTTAAAATAGGTTTGATCGATGATTCTTTGATTTCGGCGTCGACCCCTCCACGGCGATGATGATGATGCAATCGCTCTGAACGCGACACGATTCGGTCAATCCGTTAATCCTGCGACCGTAACACTGTTCCACCGTCGTGTCCACCCTCAATTTCGTTGTTTCCTGCAGCCGCTAATTGGATTGACACAGCGCTGCGGCGGTCCGCTGGGGGTGGATTGAGGCGGATTTTGCGGCGGCGGTGGCGGCGACTGGGGGAGCGCTCAAGGCCGTAAGAAGGAGATGTTTTTGTGCGCGAGCGAGCGGCGAAGAAGAATGCGAAGAACGCGCTGATTGATGGACCTAATTAAGCGATGACAAAGCGCTTTCGCCGAATGCGCGTCTTCGCTTCTAAAATTAGAATTCGATCGCGATCGAAATAACGCGCGCGTTGCGCGCAGAATGCGGTGCCGAATGTGGAAATTGATGGTTTTTGTGGCGCAGCGAAGTTTAGAGATCACTGAGGGTTGTTTCGACAAGTTTTGAACGCAAAATTGACGGAATTTAATCAAAGATCGCAGCGGTAGGAGGTTTTTGAAGCTTGAGGAAGTAAAAGCGGCATTTTTGATTAAAAAGGACTAAAAATAGGCTCCAATCATTGTTTTGTAACCTTGAAACTGGGTGGTCAACTGGAACCGCTATTGTAATTCACTTGTAAGCGCTCAGTGAGCTGGTTTTCGCTGATCAGCTCGAGCAGGAAACGCTGCAGAATCTCCTAATTCGGTCCGCAGACGCATTAAAATGAGATTATCGAATTAACGACGTCATCAAAGTGTAAAAACGGCGTTTTTGGGCGATCGGCGGAGTGATTTCTTGCGAGGGAACAAGCGGAGATCGCGTTCCCACCGCACTTAACCCGGCGGCATTGATGCTTTGAGTTGTTGAACGGAGCGACTAATCGAATTGACCCCGATTGGCGCCCGAGACCCAGAGATCAACGTTCCGATCAAAGCTGCAATCCTTGTTTTGACCCGGAGAGGCGCTCTGCAGAGCCGATCACTCGAAGCTGAACCCGTTTGCGCGATCAAAACAGTCATAATTCGGGCGATTAGGATCTTGAAAGCGGCCGCGGAATGTGTTGATGAGGGAAAGCGCCCGGTGGAACCCGATTTGAGTCATTTGACATTGAAGGGAAACATTCCAGCTCTGATAATTGGGAACAAACCACTTCTACCCTGAGTCAACGCATTCCGCGAACACTTTTGCCACTTTTATCGTCTTCTTTTGGTCACTGTACAAGCCTTTATATGCTTGATTTACCTCCCAGAACCCATTTTCGGGCTTAAAAGCAACAAACAAGCGTTTCTGAATTTACGATCCGAACGCTCGGGTTTCAACCGAGATCGTAAACCTCGAATTGGGTGCTCGAACCGTCAAACGTCTCTCCGAAACGCTCAGATCGTCGTCGAAAACAAAATTCCTCAAACTCGAACGTTCTTTAATCACGTTACACGGGTTCTTCCCGCTGTAATACTGTACTTCTGCCTGACATGACAGTAAAGTCACTCCGCTGACAGTCTTCAAGGTCAATTCGGCCAGTTTTTTGACAAATATTTGTGCGTTTTTGGCTGTTTTTCGACCTTCAATTTTAATTAATCTACGATGACGTTTTAGACATGCTTTTTACAAGTTAAAGGCTTTTAAAATCATGAATTTTCTAAGTCAATTTAAGCCCTGAATACATGCAAACACCGAATTAGATAGGCTAACGCTACAATCTGACAATTTTCAGATTGAAATCCACCTTCTAGAGACCATTTCGCATTCGCAAAAATCCCCCGAATTCCCTTTCGCGCAATCCAATCACTTTCATGTTGTTCTGGCGTTCTTCTCCGCGCGTCTCCTCGCCGAACGTTTTTCTCCGCGTCACTCCACCGCCGTCGCGCTGCGTGCGTTGGGTTTTTGATGTATGACAAGTTTAATACCAACAGACTTCTGGAACGTCGCTGTGGTCACCGATTTGTCATCGTTCATGTGACAGCGCCGCCGTCGCCGCAGCCAAACGGGGTACGGTGGATTAGGGTGCAATGTTCACCGTTCGCGGAATATTTCTCATTCCATTAGGATCGGCGGCGACGGCAATTTTATGGGTTCGGGCGCTCTGCAAGGGAAGAACAGGCTGCTGGGTGCTCGAGATCTTTGATCGTCTGTGAGGAAAGCGATTTGCATCCACAAATTGCATGAGAATTACGGTAATTGGGTCAGAGATGAATTATGGGATTAGATTAGACCTACACGCATTGGAAATGAACTCCGGAGAGCGAAAATTTGATCTTAATAGATGACAAATTAGCTTTTGTTAGATGCAAAACCCGTTTCGATGATAAAATCGATCAATTTTCGACAGATTTGAGTCTGGCAGCGCAGAGCATACATGGAATGGTTACAGTAGCACAAAAATGAGGACTTAGCGGTGATGATATGGACTGAAAAACGCGTTTAAAGGCACAAACAAGTGTTTCTAATTAGATGATTTATCTGTGTTCTCGAACTGCCAGTTCAGGTTTTCCGCGAATCGATCTTTAAAACGATAAAGTGGGTGATTAAGCCGTTAAACGTCTCCGAAACACTAGAGCGGCGGCGAATGGTTGCAAACAGAGCTACGGAAAGTCGGTTTTGGTGACTTTTTGCCAATTTTTTCTACAAATCCACAGGGCATGACTTCAAAAGCATTAAACTCTTAAACTACGGTATGCAAGTAGCTCAAATTTATCGCAAAACTGATTGGTAACTTCGAAATTAACCTCAAAAACTCGTTCGCTGACTCAGCAAAGCAAAATTTCCAAATCTATGCCTCGTTTTGAAGTTTCGATCTGTTGTGAACATTTCTTTTGACCAACTCAACCCTAAGAAGTCTCTGATGGTAGATAAATCGTGAAACAGCGGTTATTAAAGCCGATTGCAATACTTTCACCGACCTCGAGTTACCCCAACACCGCACGTCAAGCTCAAGCAATGTGCAAAACCACTTCTTTTTCTATTTTTGAAGCGGGATATCTCGCTTTGTTTCGTACTAATTCCGACACTAATACCAATTCACATCTCACGTCTTCTTCAAGGCCATTTTTCCGCAAATATTTGCTCATTTTTGGCTGTTTTTCGACCTTCATGATTCAAAAATCCCTTTGTTCGACCACACTACCTCACTTTCACGCTCTGCCCTGCACCCAACACGGCAGAATTACACTAAAATTACACAATCCCGAATCTTCTTCTTTCGACGTCACCCGCGCGAAGACGATCTTTTGTCCCCAGCGACCCGCAGCAGACATCCTTCAGATCTTTCTTCAGACTTCAAATCCGGCGGCGATTGTTCTTGCGGGGAACTCGAAAGAAGTCAAGTGACTCTCGAGGTGTTCGTTCCCTGCGTGCGCTGCGCGCTGCACCCACAAAAGAAAGAGATCAGCGGCGGTCGGTCGGCGCCAATTTGGCGCCTTCGGAAAAATCACTTTTCAGCCTCCAAGGCCGCCGCCGCTCACGCGTGGACGCGTTACGGTCGCGCGGCGCCGGTAAATAAGGAATCGAACGCGCGGCAAAAAAGTGTTTGTGTTTCGAGTTGTCCTTTCAACGGACGCAACCGGTTTGCTGATTGTTGGTGTCAACGACGGGGTGATTGTTGTTTTGGGGTGAACAGTTCGGACAGGAGCACAGCACCGATCATAGCCTTTGATAACCCAGATCAGCGCTGATTTTAGTTATGATTTGGTGGTCTTTGAGGAGGTAAAAACGGTAAAAATTGAAAAACTGGCCTTGAAGACTGTCAGCGGAGTGACTTTACTGTCATGTCAGGCAGAAGTACAGTATTACAGCGGGAAGAACCCGTGTAACGTGATTAAAGAACGTTCGCGTTTGAGGAATTTTGTTTTCGACGACGATCTGAGCGTTTCGGAGAGACGTTTGACGGTTCGAGCACCCAATTCGAGGTTTACGATCTCGGTTGAAACCCGAGCGTTCGGATCGTGAATTCAGAAACGCTTGTTTGTTGCTTTTAAGCCCGAAAATGGGTTCTGGGAGGTAAATCAAGCATATAAAGGCTTGTACAGTGACCAAAAGAAGACGATAAAAGTGGCAAAAGTGTTCGCGGAATGCGTTGACTCAGGGTAGAAGTGGTTTGTTCCCAATTATCAGAGCTGGAATGTTTCCCTTCAATGTCAAATGACTCAAATCGGGTTCCACCGGGCGCTTTCCCTCATCAACACATTCCGCGGCCGCTTTCAAGATCCTAATCGCCCGAATTATGACTGTTTTGATCGCGCAAACGGGTTCAGCTTCGAGTGATCGGCTCTGCAGAGCGCCTCTCCGGGTCAAAACAAGGATTGCAGCTTTGCTCGGAACGTTGATCTCTGGGTCTCGAGCGCCAATCGGGGTCAATTCGATTAGTCGCTCTGTTCAACAACTCAAAGCATCAATGCCGCCGGGTTAAGTGCGGTGGGAACGCGATCTCCGCTTGTTCCCTCGCAAGAAATCACTCCGCCGATCGCCCAAAAACGCCGTTTTTACACTTTGATGACGTCGTTAATTCGATAATCTCATTTTAATGCGTCTGCGGACCGAATTAGGCGATTCTGCAGCGTTTCCTGCTCGAGCTGATCAGCGAAAACCAGCTCAAACTCGGTGATTAGGCAGTGAATTACTGAATTACAACGACTAAGTACTAAGCACAAGCCTCAGATACTGCAAAAAGCCTTTAAGCCGCTTTTAAAGGTAGTCTGAATGTCTGAAAGTCTGAATGTTTTTACTCTTGAGCGCTCAAAGACCTTTAAACCCTGAAATGTGATTCTCGAATCGATTCTCTCCCTCAAAAAAGGAAGTTCTGCGAAATGACGCGTGCCCGGAGAACCTGATTTCATCGCTGTTTTTAACACGTGAGTCCGTGTTCGCTTGATTAGGCAATTACAGAGATTGCAGGCGCCCGAGATCGAAACCTCGCTGTGGAATGCAGGAATTAACTTTTTTATGCTCGGCTCAGAATCGCAAAAACGCGGCTATTTCTGATGGCTACAGTCATTCCCTCGCTCGCTAGCTCTGACTCCAGAGTGGCGCCAGCGCCACAAGATTGATTGGAATCTCGACGTCGTCGCCGTTTTTCAATCTTCAAAAAAATCCTTTGAAGTCGTGTGAAATTCTCGATCGACACGTTAACGCCGGCTGATCTGTGGAATTTGCTGTTTGTGTGGTGTTCGATTAGTGGATAGAGGTCGTTCTCTGGGTTCAAATCAGAAATTCCAATGTTTGAGAAGCGTTTTCAACCCAAAAAGCGACTCCTCTAATGACTTTCTTGTGTGTTGAACCTATTAGGTTTTGATCTACATGGTCATTACGCCTTCAAGGTCAGAAAAGCCCATTTAATTGGGAAATTCATGTCAAATTAGGCTTTTTTCCCACTTTCTAACTCCATGTAAACAAGTGTTTCTGTGTTTTGAACGCTTCGGTTCCGTGCGGAGCGATCGTAAAACGTCGAATTGGGTGATTAAACCGTTAAACCGTTAGTTCGAAACATTCCTCGAAAATTGAGCGTTCTTTTATCGCATTCCACGAAGTCAAGTCTGCCTAACAAGACAGTAAAATCACTTCTCTGACCAGCTTCAAGGTCAAATCGGTCATTTTTTGACAAACATTTGTGTGTTTTTCGACCTTTGAATAAAGCAACCCTCCCTGTTGGTTATCTACACATCAAATCATGCCTTAGTGCCTTCAATAGGTCAACTTAAATACCGTAAGACCCCCTCAACCCCTTTAAAAAACGCTCCCAATCGATCCAATGCAAACCCACAGGCTGCTGCGCACAATGAACCGCTGCTGGTCAACACGTTGAGAATTCCAATCGGCGATGATCGATTCGCGGTCTAATCGAACTGCAAACTGAAATCGAATTTCGTGCGCGTGCGTGAGACCGAAGCGCGCTTCTCATCGCCGCATTCCCGACAAAATCGATTTTGTCGCCTTTTTGAACTCGGGCAATCTCTGGTTAAACAACCCTAATTCGAGTCGAAAATCAAAGGTCCCCCTAATTGCATTACACACAAATTCCCCGCTCGGCTGTAATTCCAATCTGTTTTCTACTCTCAGCGCCTGTAACAAGACAGTAAGTCACGTCCGTGGTCGGAATCAAGGTCAACGCGGTCACTTTTTAAACAAAATATTTGTGATTTCAAAGTTAAAGATCAGCGCGCGGGAGCGATTAATTGATTTTGAAGAAGCCGCAGTTGATGGATAGAGCGTACTGACCGTAGCGCTGATGATGATAGGCCAGTTTGTAAGAGAGAACAGCCAGGTTAGAGCCAAAGAACGAATATATGTTGATAGGTACATTGAAAACAGCTCAAATTTTGCTCTAACCGAACGTGCGACATTTACAACATAATGCTGATTTGACAAAAACTGAAAATTCCAAAAAACTCCAATTTTAAGTGAACAAACGAGCTACACGAGGGTCACCCTTTCATGGCGGCCTCCACAAAGGTTTTCCGCTCTAACCGAACGGCTGAACTTTACTAATCGGACAAATCCATCTCATGTCCTTCCAAATGCAGAAAACGATCGTTTTTCAGTTCAAAAACTGCCATTTCTGCTGATTTCTCAACCCTCAAATCCTCGATTCCTCTGCCCCCAGCGCACCAAATGAGCTCCCGACCGCGATGTGAGCGTTCTCAAAAATTGAGCGAAATCGCTGCGCTTCGCGCTCCTCAACTCGTAAACAATGGCTGACTGGCGCCTTCTCAATCACCCCGATCAATCATCGTCGCTTCTCGCGCACGACGAGCGCGAGTACTCGCCGTCGGAGTCGTTGTCGTCGGACGCGTCCGAAGAATCTCGCGCGTCTATTTTTAGCGCTGCGCACCTGGGACAGTCCCGTGTTGTGTTGGGCAGCGGAGTGTGATGATCAATGATCGTCGCCTCGCAAAAAACAAGTCGCGCAGCGGCGGTTCGCAACGTTCGATTCGTGGAATTTCCTTTCTTCGCTCCGCGGCTACGCGGGTGGTCCTCGCTTGTGTCATATGATGACCGACCTTCCAGAGCCGACCAGGGAGACAGAGAGAGAGAGAAGATGCCCCGAGGGCATCGGACGGCGCTGGGACAGAATCAATAAAACCCTCGTTTTACGATCAATAACGCAAATATGAGTGAGTTAATTGGGGTTAATTGCTGCTGCTGTTGCACGATTTTGAGCGTTATTGACGCCGCGTTACAGTAATCCGTGCTGACAGCGCGGAGTTTCTGCTGGTGCTGCTGGAGATAAGAGAATTCCTTTGTGTCAGGAGAGTTTTTTGTTTTTCCGAGAAACAAGTTTCGCCTCCTCGGGTTCGTTGCTGGTCGGTTCAGCGTGAAAATCAAAAACCGATGATTCGTTAGGGGAATTTTCGTGTTTTCGTTTGATGTTACAGCGCCCGAGGCGATGGAGATCGATGACGAAGAGGAGAACGGAGAGAGAAATTGGGAAAAAATGTTGAAATTTTAGATTTTGGAGTCGGAGTTTTGCGTCAAGCCAAAATTGAGCCAAAAATTGGTCTGAAAAGGCCAAGGCTTTGTTAAATAGGCCAGGAGATGGTGACAAACGACAAAACACAGCTTATAAACCATAAACGACAGGAATAAACCAAAAAACTGACTAGAATCCAAGCCATTAATGCCACCTCTACAGTGGCGCTTGAAATTGGCTTAAACTCAGAATTTCTGACCGAATAAATACGACAAAATCGCTAACTGAGCTCTTTCAACGATTCCTAGGCGTCTATTGACTAATCAGGGCTCTAAAAAGGCTCATTTCCCAACTATCAAAACGTAAAATTAGGCAATTGCACCCTTCTGAACTCTCGCCACCCATCTGCACTCGCTCGTAACTCCTCTTCCACCATCAACTAACCCGTCTATAAACCCCAAAAACCACTGGTCAAGGTCAGTTGCACTATCGGAGCACGTGTGCGCCGCCGCCGCCGCTCTCGCTCGCTCTCTCCTCTCCGTTTCAAACCGTCCTTAACCGGCGCGCATTTTGCGAATTCGAGAGCCGATTTGCAGATCAGAACCGAACAAAAAACCAGTTCAAATCAGTTCGAACGCGCGCGCCGCGCGCAGCTCCTAAGGTCATCCGGCTGACAAGAACCCAGCGCGGCGCCAGCACCCGCAAACATTCCAACTATGCGACAAATTCACAATCACAAAATCGTAAACAAACCGTTCGATCAAGACGGCGGCGGCGGCGCCAACTCGACGACATGCGCGCGAAAAACAATAATTTCGTGCGTTCGCCGCCGCTGATTTCTTGGCGGCGGCGCTTCGTTCCCTTCTCGATCTCGCGCGCGTGAATCTCGTTTTCTCGAATCGTCTTCGCGCTCCCGGGTGCGGTTTTTGTTACAACTCACGCAGTGCGCGCGATCGCGCACTATTTTTTCCTTATTTTCGTTGCGCGCACCTGCGCTGATGGGTTTGATGATTAATTTGACTCGCGCACAGCGAGAGACCAGTGAACGCACGACGCACGTTGCCTGTCGCCGCAGGCTGGACATCGCAGGGGCGGCGCTTGAGCCCAGAGACGGGCGGCGTTACCGCGTCTCGTCATATAAATCGCCGAAACGCCGATCGAGTTCGTCGTCAACCCAGCGTCGACTCACAGTTCGCCAATAACCCCCAGCTAACCCCTCTCCCTCAACCCCCTCAACCCCCTCAACCGCTGACCATCATGTACACGGTGCTCATCTTCTGCAACGCTTTGCTCGTTCTGGCACTCGCAGCCCCTCGGATGCCCTCAGTTTCGTCATCTGGCAAAGATGACATCATGACTGATCCCTCCGGCTACTATTACCACGATGCGGCCGGTTAGTGGCGCTATTTGGGTCTATTTGACGCTAATATTCGTCTCTATTTGCAGAAACCAACTACCCGGCAATGACCACCGCCAAGCATCCTCCATCGCTTCCTCCAGCGACGAGGCCGATCAGCTCTACGATGCGCTCACTGAGCAGGGAGCCAATGGAGACCTCAACCTCGCGACCATCTCCGAGAATCTGAGTCAGAAACGCGTCGGAATCCCGGTCTCTCGCTCGCAAGTGGGTGCGGACAGCGCGGAGGTCGTCGACGTCAGCGACACGACGCCGATCCGCAAAGCTTCGATCCCCGAGGACGCGTTTGTCATCAGCGAGCCGCAGGAGCAGTTCATCCCTCCCACCGATGCCGGAATCGCGCCCAAATTCACCGGATCGTTCAAGGCGTCGAAGCGCGCCGATGACGAGAAGGTCGTCAGCGACTTTGACACCTCGTTCGGCGCGATTTCCAACCCTGCCGCCTACTACCTGCAAGGAGGCGCGATCGAGAAGGTAAATTCGCTGACTCGCCGTGCCAGATTTCTAATTTCCGCTCCTCTTGCAGATCGCGAAGCCCTCGTGCAGAATGGTCGGCTGCGAAGGTCCGCTGCCCAACGACGGGAACATCTCGTTCGAGGCGGACTTCAAACAAGAAGGCCAACAATGCCATCAGACGTTCGTTCCGCTCAACGGCTGCATCGGCGACAAAGGCTACCCGATGGGCATGCTGTGCCAGATCTGCTGCGACTGCACCGCCGAATTCAGCGCGGAAATGGCGAAAACGCGCGGATTCAAGCAGAATTTCCAGTAATTCCAGCAGCTCTACTACTCCTTCTGTATTCCATCTCTGTCCCACCGCTGCGAAGAAGCATTCCTTCCTACGGGTACCAACAACCTGTACATTCTGTCTCCCCCACCCTTTCCTACTGTACATAGCACAGCTGTAAATACCCTTCACACACGAATTCTCTTCCCTCCTCTCTCCTGTTGTACATATCAACCACACAAGTTCTCCAAAATTTCGGTCTCTCTGTACATAAACCCGAGTGAATCCCCCTCCCTCGCGCAATCTCCGCCGCCGTAAGTCGATATTCGATTCTCATTCCCATCCGCTCCCCACTGGAATCACCGTTTTCTTTCCTCCTCCTTCCCACACACGACGACGCACCCCCACAACACTTCATTTCTGTTCATCTCGCTCTCCTTTTCCGCCGGATCTGTACATACGAATCGTTTCTTGATTCACGAGAAAAGAGAGAATAAATCGCCTGAATCTCAAATTCCTCCCGAACAACACAGACAAGCGGATCCAAACTACGTTGCGTTGCTATGCGGTAAGCGACGGGCTGACCTTCGGTCCCATCAGGCGAGAAGATCTGTGGTAGGGCGCCTGTCTACTTCCTTCTCTTCCCGAAGAAGATGATTTATGGAGGAAGTGGCGAAAAAGCGGAGAGAACAAGGAAATCAACGAATTGGAGACGTAGTCTGCTCTGAGCACTTGAAAAAACGGACGCTCCACGCTGCGCAAGGCTGTTCTTTGTTCAGTAGTTGCTGTTCGCACACCTTGCTTTGTTGCAAAAGTACTCCTCGAGAGCGGAAGGATTCAATTTGGCTCGAATTTTGATGATCAATGACCAGATCACGCGCATGGTTTGAACCCTAACGCGTTTAATCGTTGATTGCGATCGGTTTCCGACTTCCGCGACCATTGAACGCATCATTGGTGCTCTCCGGATACGAATACCGCGATCTACGAGACCACGCGCTAAATCCCAGCCTCAAGCCTCTCGGATGCTGCCATTGGCCCCTCGTTCAACGCAATTCCGCCATTTTTGCGCTTATTTCCAGGCCTACTCAGCTTGCATGTCAGCAAAAACAATCAAATCAGCCACCTGGGTCCTTTCGCACTGCCAACGCACCCAACCCTGTGCTTCCCCGCGCAAAACAGGACGTAATCCATCACGTTAACGCGTTGCACCCTCGCTTCTCAGCCTAACAACCCCAGTTGTACTTTTTGTTTTCGTCCCCCGACCCACAAAAACGTTCATTATCTTCCGAAACGCGCAAAAAACGGCCTCGCTCCCAGGCTTAACGGTAATCTAACGTGATTACCAGAGTACAAATCAAAGTGTTACATTGCGCGCGGAAACACAAATTCATCATCGAATGCACTTTCTGTTTACAACCCATCCCTTTCAACCGCCATTTCCATCCAAAAACCTCAAGAACCCTTCAGCTCAAGTGTTGCCTTTCACACAAAATTCGCAATTGAACGAACGCCAACGTCATAAAGAAACCCTAAAATAGCGCGGCGGAAACGAACGAAGAACCAACCTCGGGTGATCCTCCGCTTTTCGTCGTGTGCTCGCGCATCGCTTTGATCTGCGGGACGCACATGAACGCCATCTGGAACAGTTTCCCGAGTCTCCGATGCTGCTTCGCGCTCTCCGCTTCATATTCCAGACAGAGTCGCTCCACAGCGGCTTCCAATTCAGGCCTAAAAACGGTTTGGATAGATGGGGAGTTAGTCGGAAAGAGGAGGCGGAGGTGAGCGATCGCGGGGGCTCAAAGATTGCAATCCCAATTACCCGTTGAAAAAGAATGTTTCCTCGATGCTCGAAAGCAAATCTGCGTTCACCCAACTTTACGAAAAGCGACAAAATTAAAGTAGATTGGAGTGAAACTCACTCGATTCTGATGTCAGCGAAACATCCGTAGGCGATGCATCCCACGTAGGCTTTGTGGAGCTTCTGGATGCTGGAGTAGAAGGCGTCGTTCTCCCTCGCGAGAAGCAGATTCCTCAGCTTCACATCGCCACACCGGCTGAGATGAAACAAGCTCGAATTGGCGATTCGAGCGACTGCGATTGAGAAAGCGCTCAGTGATACGGTAAGTTCGTTGAGAAGGCGGCAAGCATCCTCGGATTTCTGGTAGTGTTGACCTGAAACTGCGAACGTGAGGCTCAATCAAGCACACGTTGTCCTCGCTTACTTCTCTCATGGAGCTGCTGAGCAATCTTGGTGAGCTGAACGATCATCCGCGCAAATTTGAGGTCCCCAAATACGGTATTGAAAGCCATTGAAACGTTGGTTTCGTCTTCTGCGTTCCTGGGATGGAATCCAAGGAACAGATGACGACCTTCTTCGAGTAAACTGACCGCCAAGGGCCAACCGATCTGAAAAATTCATTAAAACAATAGGAACACATCGCAAACCGACCTTCTCAAACACTGCTATCCTCAAAGTGAGCGGAATCTCCTTGTCCGCTTCCTTAATTTCCTTCGAGTGACTTCCACAGTAATAAACCACCGGAGTTGAATCTATCCCGCTCACAATGACCGCAGTTGATTGACCGCCGGCGGCTACATCGAGAACTGACGATTGTGAGCCGACCTGAAAGCAAATTCAATTAAAAAAACCCAAATTTTTACAATTTACCTTGAACAGGAAGGCTGAGCAACGTGCGTCTGATCGGTCTGCTTCAGTTGTCCTCGACAGTTCGATCCCCAAACGTAGACCTCGCCAGTTCCAGTGAGAACAGCGGAATGTTCGTCGCCAGCGACAACTTTGACGCCTTGAACGCCGATCAGTTTGTTCACAGGAAACGGTTCACGCCTAAATCAACGTTTACGAAGCTCCCGCAATGCGCTTACCTTGCGATAAAGTCGCCATGACCGAGTTGGCCGCAATCGTTCGCTCCCCACGACCAAATCTCGCTCATCGGAACGTCGCCGTTGGTCGCGACCGTCAATTTCACAGCGGCCGGTATGTCAGCCGTCGAGCTCTTCGATTCGATATAGGAGGACTCGTCCGAATCGCTCAGAATCGCGTTGTCCAGATTCACAAAGCTGAACTCGGTCGGCTCACCGACGAATTCATGCGCCTGGCTGATCGTGGTCATCTCAATGTCCCCGCAACTCTCCCTCGAAAGTCGATTCCCCTTCCCGAGACCCGGGAGACTCCACGAGTCGGCGGAGCCGTAAACCAGGGACGTGAGACGGATGCTCGAAGACGAGGCGCTCTTCTTCGGCGCGATCGGAGTGCTGGTGACCACCGCGCGAGGAACGTATTGGATTTTCGAAGATTCTGCCGCTCTATCCGCTTCGATCATCAGCGTGGAGAGCCGCATTCGTTCGTCCTCTACGCACTCGGCGCAGCTGATGACCGGTCGAGCAGAGAGGATGAGGTCGTCATCGGTTTCTGGCATTTCTACAGTTGTGGCAGGTGGAGAGTGCTCGACTAGAGCGATGAAATGGCCTCTGGAATACGAGAAAATCACCTAATTGTGCCCTCAAAACTCGCATTTTCACTCACCTTCCAGCGGCCACTTGAATTACCCGTCTATTCGGCATCAAATTGAGCGATTTGCACACCACAGCACCGTTGCGATCCCGTTGCACGTTCCCATTTCCATAAATCCAGATCTGCTGCAGTGAATCCAGCACACACACCTGTTTCTGGCTGCACACGACGTCCACAACGTGGATTCGACTGAAATGAACAACAAAATACCCCAGAATTAGCACGATTCACGCTTACTTCGTCGAACTTGGCCTTGTTCCATGCTTGCACGGCGTCAAAGGGCTCACCAACTCGACCCGCGTCCAACTTCGCTTCTTCTCCGCCTGTACAACGCCGCATTGCCCGGAGGAAGATTCTCCCTTCGCGAAAATCGCGCCTTCGACGGTGACGAGGAAGTGCGTGCCGAATCCCGATCGAATCCGAGTGAATCTGTGCGCTGCGATGGAGGAATCGGCGAAGCAAACCTCCGTCGGCGTGCCCGCCTCAACAACGTGCTGAAATGCGCTTCCTGAATCCCCCTGCTTGTCACCGGATGCCTACCAGCTTCCCATCGAGTATCAGCATTAGGCGGTCGTCGATCGCCACCACGTCAGAGGCGCCGATGGAGCAGCAGCTCCGACGCCACGAGTCGACGTCGCCTCCGGCCAGAAGGCGGCGATCATCGGTGGCAATCGGAACGAATCGCATTCCCCACGTTCTCTTCTTTCGATGTTTTCTGCGTCTCCGACTACGAATTAGAAATCTGCTTGTGTTTCTGTAAAGTTTCACGCCGGTAAAACGTTGGGTAAAGCTAGAATCGAGCGCGCAATAACGCGGCGGGTGGTCCGAGAAGCGCGACAAGGTGACAGACGGCCGAATGGCAACATAGAGAAGCCAAAGGCTCAACCAGCCCAGCCTCGCAGCAGCAATGGTGAATTGGTTGGGGAGCGTAAACACAACACACTAGTCTATTTATCGATGACGACTCGGAAGACCATGCACATCATCGCGTGTGAAAAAACGATTCGCAACTATATTATGATGCATTTCTCCACTATTCTTCGTTTATTTCGGTCCGTCGGGGATCGACTCCAAACCGCTGAGAACGTACTGGTTTCCGGTAAGACGATGATCGCGTTGAGTCAGTTGAATTCTGAAATGAAGAAAGCATTGTATATCAATCATTCATCTTAATGTAATCATCTTTTAACAAAGAACATCTTGCGAGCCCCACATTTCTTTGGATTGAACCCACAGGCTAGAAATCTCAACTAGAAACTAAATGTTGAGGGTTAAGTTGTTTTGGTGAACACTTCAATAATTAGCAAAAAGGTCAAGACGCGAGTAAATCTTTCAAAAGCCCCAATCTCTGATGTTTTTGCTTGTTATTCTCACGATGGAAATTTGAAGTAGCTTTGTCTCAGCTCAGCAGAACAAAAGAATTCAGGGTGAAAGGGTGAATTGCTTCGCAAAGTACACCTATTGCTTTCATAGCTCTGCTCAAACATGCTCAAACAAACAGCTGGCATCAAACCAGGGTTTCTAAACTATTAAATCGCCATGGATGCGTCAGGCAACATGCACATCATGGTGACGTTCACATTCACTCCAAAAATGACATCATGTTTGCTTAAAATAAATATTTTTAACAAGCAAAAGGCTGAAAAACAAGCTGAAAACATTCCTGACGCTTCAAAGTATTAATTGATTGACTGAAGAGTAACAATCGAACAGAAACATACCGGTTTGGGCTTCCGTAGTTGCGACGGAATGGACGCCCAACGTCCAACTTGTTGAAGGGATAAGACATGTAGCAGGCGCCGCTGATCCAGGCGATAGTGATGATTCCGGAGTAGAAACTGCTCGTACCACATGCTGCTCACTGAAATGGCGACGAATTATGACTGGGAAAACGAAGGAAAGAAGCGATCGTTGCAAAAGCGGGTGCACGGGACAAGATAAATCGATCGATTCGCGCGCGCGTGAACGCTTTCCCGCATTGCAAATTGTGGAAA
Source organism: Steinernema feltiae (assembly GCA_007213375.1). Taxonomy (NCBI): domain Eukaryota; kingdom Metazoa; phylum Nematoda; class Chromadorea; order Rhabditida; family Steinernematidae; genus Steinernema; species Steinernema feltiae. The sequence goes on along the minus strand of MQUG01000328.1, from coordinate 70,197 downwards.
CGGCAGTAGCAGCAATCAGCGCGTTGTTTCGAGCCTACAGAATGCGAATAAGCTTACAATTTGCATGACCAACGGGAAACAACCAAACCATGCGGAGCTCAGCTTGGCTCGCGACAAGCCGACGTTTCACTATGATAACAGCTTCACTATTCACGTTCGTCGCGTCAGGAGCCGGCTCTGCATCTTTCGGCGTTCACGATCCAGATTCTCGGATTTCCGAAGCGCCCGTGCGCCTAAACGGTCGGAAGATTAACCGATCGGCGCGCGTTTCACAAATTGCTTTATGCTTTACCAAAGCGTGGACTCGATTCGGCGCGATCTGGAGTGGAAATTCCTTCGAATCACCGAAAACCGGAGATTCCAATGCTGTTGCGTTGGTGGTTGTTTCGAACGTTGAATCAGACGACTGTTGCCGTCGTCTATAGAAGAGGCTTCTAGATCAGCATCTGGCACTGTGCGCTGGAACATGGAACGCCAGTTTAATCGAAAAAAGTCGCATTTTCAAGGATTTTCGGGTCTTTTTGCGCCCATTAGCGGAGAATACCCGCCTACTCAGGTGTTTGGTGTCGAATTGAATAATTGTTCGATCGCACGTGTGCTCGAATCATTTAATTCCTCTTATCGAGCATGCGCGTGCAGCTGATGCTCACTAATCCCTTCAGCTACAGTAAATGTGCCCAAAAATAGCGATTAAACGGCAAGAATTCGCAAGAATCAACAGAATTCTCAATCAGCATGCAGTACATGCTGGCAGCGACGCTTCTGTGGCTCGCCGCTGCAAGCTCCGCGGATGTCGACCGCTACTCCGATGCGCTAGCGCGAGAGAAATTCTTCGCCGCCAGTGTAGCCGCCTACTCAAACAATCCCGTGCGTTGTTTGGGGAAGATTTTTCCGGAAAACGCGGTCGTAAGTTGCTTCAATCAGAATTTTTAAATGTGTTCATCTTTTTAGTATATCAGCGGAACAGGCGTTCCTTGCCCTTGTACGAACGGACTGGACTGTGGCATGTGCAGCAGTTATCTGCTCGTCTCTCACAACGACAAAGCGATCGTTCTTGTCTTCAGCTCTGGCACAGATCCTCTCTACAGCTGTCAACTTGGCCAACAGCTCTTCCTTCGAGCTGGTCGCTCTCGATGGCGGTGGAAAGGTTGGTCGACTGTTCGACACGTCCTTCCGGAGTCTCTGGAACGACGATTTGAATGTCGAAATTACAACGGTAATGACCATCTTCCCAGACTACGACTTGTGGCTGACCGGTCACTCGATTGGGGGTGCGATGGCGAGCATCGCCGCGTACGCGATGACCACGGAGTACATGGTGGACGGCGCGAAGATCAAGCTGATAGTTTTTGGAGCTCCTAGGATCGGAGACGCGGATTTCGCTCGAGAACACGGCCGAATGGTGAGTTCTGTGCGCGTATACTCAATTGGAGACCGCTGCTGCTTCAGCTCCCGTACTCGTTCTCTGTCGTTCATGCAGCCGATCCTCTCCCGCATGTGCCGACGCGCAACCTCGGTTTCCGGCATCACAAGTCGCAGGTCTTCTACGCCAACGCATGCAGCCTGGAAGTGATTTCGTCGTCTGTCCTGAGGGCGAAAGCGCCAAATGTAGCGACAGCGTCGCGTCTTCTGAGTTGCGGGACGCCGATCATCTCAATTATTATGGAGTGGATATCATGCAAAGCGCCAATCAATGCGGTCAATGACGCAGCCCCTGAGGAGGAATGCTCTGATTCTACAGGCTGAATAAATTGTATGCGACCCATAGATGAATGGTTTGGGGGTGCTCTGGCGCTCAGTAAGCCGTCAAATAAGGGCACGAGTATAGTCAAGTGCCGTTGTTCGACGTCTCGAATTGAATTATTCGGAGAACTACGGTGGGTGAGATTTAAAACGGCTGCTTATGATCAGATAGAACTCGTAAAACCATTCAAAAATCATATTTGACATTGAGTGAATGTACCGTATTCACACCTAAGAAGCTACCGTAGTCGCGTTTCCGTCTAAAACGCAGCCAAAACGTTACAAGAAGCAGTGTGTTCAGACCCTCAATCCGACCATCGAATTGCGCTCCCAATCTCCAAACGCCGTCGCCGCCGCCCTGACCGATCCGGATGTCGTCAGCGTCTCCGCGAAAAAACGTCGTCGTCGGCGGCACAAATTGCTGCGGCGGTCCGATTTCGCGTCGTCGTCGGTCGCCGACCGTCGGCGTCGTTTCGTCGTCGATGTTTGCGCCTTCGCTCCTCTTCCTTTGTGCTGCCGGCGGCGGCAGCGGTGCTCCTCGCGTTGGTTCTCTGATGCTGCTGCTGCTGCTGCGGCGGAGGACGGACTGCTCGTTCCAACGACGTCGTCGTCGACTTCCACAGCCGCCGCCCTTGCCGCCGCCCTCCGCGTCCCGCGTGAATCGATTCCGCGCGCAAAAGCGATCGCAAACGTGTGACCGCGGCGGAAAAACGTCGTCGTCGGCGAAAACATTCGTCTTTTCCCGACGCGCCGCTCGCTCGCGTTCCTCAACGTCGTCGTCGTTGCTCTTCTGCCGCCGCCACTCGAGGTGCTTCCCAATCTCCCCCTTCGAGCTCCTCGCAAACGACGTCCCTATTTTAGGAGTTATGCATAGCGGACGAATTTCGCCTCAGCGCCGATTCGACATCGGCGTGCTGATCGGCCTGGTGAGGGACGAACCGCTGCTCTACAACAATCGACATCCGGACTACAAGGACAGCGCGCTCAAGGACGAAAAGTGGGAGCGGTTGGCGCGGAAAATGCACTTTGACGGTGAGTGAAGTTGGTGTTTATGCGCGCTTTTCGCGGAGGTCATCATCGGTGATAGCGCGCGCGGGAGAACAAGGTTCTAAAATGAGTGGTTAGTAGTAGTTGACGGCCTTTGAAGTCCAGAATTACGCGGGGTACGGTAGGTGACAACAACTCAAACGAGTTGTTTGGTTGAATGGACTGAAAACAAGCTGCGATTTGAACGGAACGTCATAATTGCGGATGTAAACGTTCTGATGAACTTTGAGCGAGAATTTCTTGATTCAAAGTGCTTCAATTGCATGTGTTCTGGGGGAAATCGACATTTGAATCAGCGATTTCGAGCGTTCTCATCGAATGCATGGTTTCGCGAACGCCCGGAAGCGCAGTAATTAGGACTTTTGATTGGCTAGGCGCTGAATCCAGCGTCAAGCGATCAAATCTGTAGGACAATATGGGTGTTTTCGTGTAAAACTGGCGATTTCGAGTCAGCGCATCATGAAAACAATGAAAAATTGCCAAAACAATGAAAACTGCCTCAATTTCAAAACTACAGTAACCCAGAAAACACGGTATCCCTCCTTCAATCACTCTGATTTGTTATCATCTGCGTTTCCACCATTCATCCAATCAAACCAGGAAGCAACACGTCCTCTAATGCCAATTTGAAATGGCGAAAATGGCGGAATTCAGGGTAAACATTCAATTTGCGAGCGTTCATCGTGACTAACAACCGAACAATGGACTTGAAACGCACCCGGCGGCCACACACACGCAATCTTTGCGTTGCTAGCGTGACTTTTGTGTTTGTTTTCCACACGCGCAGCGCTAGAAAAATCGCTCAAAAAACAAAATCCGGAAATTGTTTACGCGAGGCACTAATTGCGATTTCGGAAATGCGGAAGTTTTCCCGTTAAAACCGGATTTCAGCTGGCGTGGGAACGTTTTTCTCCTCGCTGTTTTTCGCGTTGTTTTTAAGATGCGAGAGAGAGATTTGAATTTCGAGGTCTCCGCTGAGGGTCAGCGGAATGCTGCGCATTGGGAAGAGCGAATTGAGTTCCTTGTCACCACACTCAATCAACCCAATTATTATCGCTTTCCGCACGCTCGTTGGCCGCTATCAGATTGATTTTTTGGTCTCATTGTGAGTGGCTTTTGTGACAAAAGTGGCGCGATCGCATTGGAGGGGTTTTTGCTTCAATGCGAGTTGTCTCTGTGGCATGTTAAGACGTAAACGCTCTAGAAAGCAGCGGTAGCAACTTGAGAGTGTCGTTTTTGTGCCAACTGAACTTCAAAAACTCATTTCTCTAATTCCTCGTTTCAGAAGGCGGCAAAGTTCTCTGCAAAAAGTGGAAAAACGTCCGCGATCGCTACACAAAACTGAGCAAAGCGATGAAAACGGGTCGACCGTTGGACGCGAAGAACAAGTGGAAGTACTTTGACGACCTCACCTTCCTGGAAAAGTACCTCGAAGACCGCGACAAGCCAAAGTGGGATCGTCCTAGCCTGTAGGATCACCGTTTTGCTCCTATGATGTAACCTCTTGTTTTAGACCAAAACAAGACGACGATCTTGATATGGAAGTTCCGAATATGAAAGTTGAGGGTAGGTACCGTAATCCCAGACGGAATTGTACAATTTTCATTGTTTTAGACGAACCCGACACGCCAGAAGACATGGACGCCGACATGGATGACTCCTTCAATCCCTCCTCCACCAGTCGCTTCAACGCGATCACAACGACCGAGAAGCTTCTGAGTCTATTCGACGCGGTGGAGCTGCCGACCTCCTCCACCTCCTCCGTGGTCTCGGGTCTCTTGCAGCCTGGCGCTGTAATGTCCGAATCGGAGCTCTTCGCGCGATCGATGGCGGTGACGTTGGAGCGATTCAACCCCGCGCAGCGTTCCTACGTGAAGATGAAGATCACAGAGCTGTTCTACAAGGTCGAGACCGATCAGGAGGGTCCAACAGCAATGTGAAGCGCCGCCGCGCAATTATTACGAGTTTTCTTTGATCCTCAGATTTGTATTTATTTGAAGAAGAATTGCTGTTACGGTATGATTGACTGTCTGTGATAGATTTAGTAATAAAGATTAGTTTTTGAGTTTTGAAGAGATGAGGCAGAATGAACGCCGATGAGGCGATGGGGGAGCAATCTCAGTCCTTTGCTCTCTCGTACAATGCTCAATAATGAAGAATCAACGCATCAGAACTCAAATTTATGTGTTTTACCAAAGTTGTGCAGTAATAAGATAGTTGAAGTCACGTTTAATCCCTCGAAATGACGTCAAACTCCCATTACGCTCACAAAAACCAATCATCATGCTTGAAATCCGCCCATCGCCTTATTCTTTGCCGCGCAGCCTCTTTTTCGGTCCAATCAAACTCCAAATTTCCCTAAAATCATCGCGTAATTAACGATAAACCTCAGATATAGCCTACATGATTAGTGATGGGTCCAAAAATCTTCCGAAATTGCGCTCGAAGACGCACGTAATCGGGTTCTTCGTCGAATCGCAGTCCGCGGCAGTGATTCAAGTAGTACGTGAATTCGATCGGAAATCCTTGACAAAGGACTTCCGTTGGAGTGGACATCTTCTTTTCGGAGATTTTCGCGTATTTCTGCTTCTTTGTGGCGGCTTGCAGTCCCTGCCAGGGCAGCTGGCCGCGGAGAAAGTACATGAACACGTAGCCGAGCGCTTCCAAGTCGTCCCGTCGGCTTTGCTCGATTCCTGAAGAGAGCAATTGAATCTGAGATGGATTTAGGGAGCAACTTACCTTCATGAGCGTTGATGGAAGAGTACCGCGGGGTTCCCTTAAGACTCATATTCTCTCGGTAGGGGATATGAGCGCGCGTTGAGAGGTTACGATATCTCTTAGACAAGCCGAAGTCTATGAGAAAGAGCTGGTTGCGATTGTGGCCCACACCCATCAGGAAGTTTTCCGGTTTGATATCGCGATGAATAAAGTTCCTGGAGTGCAGGAATGCGATCCGACTGATCATGTGCTCGGCGAGTAGCAGAACGGTTTTGAGGGTAAAACGACGACCGCACAAGTTGAAGAGCTCCTCGAGCGACGGACCGAGGAGATCCATGACGAGAATGTTGAAATCTTGCTCTGTGCCCGACCATCGCAATCGTGGGATTCCGTAGCCGCCTTGGAGGAGTGCGAAGACCTGTAATTAGTAGCAGTATGAATCAACCTGTGAGGCTAACGCGTTCGCTTACCTTGCTTTCGTGGATCAGCAGCGGATTGCGCGCCTTGACAGATTCAACCTTCACGGCGACTTTCTCCCCGCTTGCCAGGTCGATTCCAAGATAGATATCCCCGAACGAGCCGCTCCCTATTTTCCTGAAAAGACGATATTTCCTGTTGCCGCAGAGAGATTCCCTCGTTTGAGGATTCATGAAAGCGATCACTGCCGAGGTCATTCCGAGGGTTTGCGGGGGGAATATCACAGAGGAAGGGAAAATCGACTTTTTTTGGGTATTAATGGTGAGGATGCAATGCAGCTAGCAATGCATTTCTGTGGGACATCGCAGCGACTGACTGTGAGCATCCGGGCCCGCGGATCGGAAGGATTTCGCCGCCTTTCGCGCTACCTCTGCAGGTCAGCCCCTATTCGATCCAAAATCAACACGTGCGCACTCGAAATATCGCAAGCAGCAATCCATCAAATTCGTCTCCTGTTTTTCCATCAAACTGCGCGGAATTCCATCACAAACTGCCAGCGCGTGCCACAAGTGCATGACGCATCAAAATAACTCACTAGAACACAACTTGTGCGCAAGCGAGAGGCGCTGCTGCACTTGCAAACAAAGAGAAACAAGCGAGAGGCCCATCGCTGCTGTTCCTTCGAATTTCCGATAATTTCGAATATCCACTCGCGCGTGGCGTCCCGCTGAAACGTTTCTTTTGTCTTTTGTGAATTATGAATCGCGGTTTCTGGCTTCCGCGCGTCGTTTTTCGTGTTGTACCAGCTTTCCATCCTTGATTTCAGAAGCGATGGGAGCTGCTGGATCGATTTTGTGCTGCGCGATGAGAGCAGGTAGATCGAAACGCCGAGCGAAACCGGCTCAGACACCTTTGCCGACGACGGTGCACGTCGACACGCCGTATGGAACGGCCAAAGTGACCGTTGGAGCGCAGGCGCCGCCACAGCGGAAGAAGCGAGTATTCTTCGGAACTGTCAACGTCGAGGTAAGCGGCTAATATTCTTGTTTTCCATGAATCACTCATACCAACGCAAGCCAAGCGAATTGTGAATTTGAGGACTACAGTTCCAGAGCGCATAATTACCGCCCAAGTTCGTTTTTGCATGCTGATTGCGATTGGCTTAATTTTAATGCAGTTGGGATGGAAATTCGCATTCTGAGGGGCGAGAAGCAAGCGCGGAAGACGTTTCCCACGTCGAATACCGCAATTCTGAGGATTTGCGGCTGTAATTCCACGTCAGCCGCACCTTCCGCTCACTTGGAGGTGTGCAACTGTGCCAATCGCTGTCTGAATTGCTGAAAACAAACGCGGCTGACGTGGAATTACAGGTGGAACGTTCTGGAATTCTGATTTTTCCTGTCGTATTGGATTGGCTCTGAATATTTGATTGATTGTGATCTGCTGCAGTTTTTTGCTTTCTGATTGAATCCCATGTTATGTTGTCAATTGGATACAATTTTGTTGTATTTTAGGTTGGAATCTTTATTGCGCTATCACTGTGTGCCATTCACTCAATCGCATTGGGAAGCGTAAGTTCTATTGTCGTTGAAACTCCAAATCTCACACTGAAATGCTTTTCAGTCAGCCCAGTGTATGGGGAAGACGAACGCAGGCAAACAGCTGATATTGACCGTTATCGTGATGTTAACTGTACAAGCCTTAGCGTTTTTTGGAATATGTGCCAAACCGAAGAAGCCGTTTCTCTTAGCGGGAGTCATCACAGAGACGGTGAGTCCCGGGTGTTTGCTTTTACAAATCCAATGACCTGAATTTAGATTCTAAAATTGTTTTTATTGCTTGGAATAGGATGGAAATGGTGGGATACATCTTTCGCGGCGGACTACCCTAAATTGAATGAATTTTACAACGATTGTAAGTACTCTATTTATTTTTGAGTGGATTTACGTTATCTGCATTTAGACTATGCGTCTTTCGGCACGGTAACCGCAGTACAAATCGTCGTACTTGGATACCTGCTCTTCGTTCTTATCGCATCGCTAAATTTAACGTTGAAGCAGACTAAACAAGAGGAAGAAGACGAGAAGAAGAGGCAGCAAGCAAAGGCACTGATGCCTCATCCTAAGGTTCTACTTATCTGGGTTCAATTTCGTACATTAACTTGACATTATAGCCTCCACATTGTCAGCAAGTTGACAAAGTCAGCCCTCCACACTGTCAGCAAGTTGACATGGTCAGCCCTGGGGGCACAGCGACCACTGTCAACGTTCCGCCGTGCCCATACGAGGCGTCTCCGAATGTTCCCATTAAAAGTTGTCAATGCTGCAAACGTTGAATATTCTCTGATATCATTTTGTAAAATTTGTAATTGTAATAAATAAATATTTAATCCTGTGCGGCTTCATCTATTTGAAAGACGCGTATTCTCTGTCCGTCCAGTGCTGCCGAACGGAAAATTGCAATCGGATAACCGAGCTATTTGTGATTTCCACAGATCCGGAGGCTTTCAGCAGACGGCTGATGGACGAATGACGAGGAATCAAGCGTTATATCCACGTTTCCGGGGAATTTTCGTCTTCCTCCTGTGTGAACTGGCGGAATCGAACATCCGCGAGCGGAATGCAGGTGCCAATAGCCGCGAAACGATGAAAAATCGATTTGTGCGGTTGCTCGCGAACGGCTAAGTCCACGACTGGTCAGCAAAGGACAATTTTTTTGCCTTTTTTCGGCCAAAGAGGCACAAACCTCTGTCTCCATGGCCATTTTAGACCAATCGCGAGGAACGCTCCTGCCATCAGAATCAAGCAAAACGGCCGGAAATATGTAGTCACTTTTGGTAACAAACGGTCAAAGTACTACCGTAATGCATATACGACCGCAATCAAATCGCGTCAAGACCAGTGAATGTCTAGGAAATGTAGGATCCCCGCTTTGTCACAAAAACCGCTTCGTCCTTCAGCAATAATAAGCAATTGCCTTGTCGAACAGCCTGAAGATGGACTTCATCCCGCTCTGACCTCTGGCCACAATTGCTCTACAACTCACACCGATCACCCGCAACGCCTCGGCTACGATATTGTCCAAAAGTCCTATTACTTCCCGCTATAATCTCATGGATGTGATTGCGGTGATTAATCACCAATTATTACAGTTTTGTGGCTTTTCCAGCGTAAACGTACCTTCCTCTCTTTATGCTTTCTGCATTACAATATTTTTATGGCATTTCGCAATGTCGCACTACCGTATTCTTGCATCCCTTAATTTATGTCTTGAGATAACATGTCGCACGAAGCGACTCTGACGTTCGTCGAGAGCTTTTAGTAGCTATAGTGAAGCCATTATCAACCATCCACAAGCCCATTTCGAAGGCAAATCCGCGGTCGTTGGGGCTCAAAGTTTGATAATCGCATGAGAGAACACGTCAATTAAGGAGAGCAAATAAATCTCGGAAGAAAACGAAACGATGCCCTTATGAGTTGGCTCCGTATTCTAGTAGCCAAGGAGATCCATTTTTTGGGCCGTGTGAGAAGCATTTGACATGACAAACTGATTTGTTTCGTTGCACTCGCGTTCTCTGGAGATCATACGTGGCAAGAAAGAATCTAGCTATCCTGAAAGGGGAGATGTTCTCAAACGTTCAAATTGTTTATATTGTTTCAAACTACAAGGCAGTAATAAAACTAATACAAAAACACGGTAACATGATAAATTTAACGTTTGTGCACTTCAGCAGTTTGTTTGTTGTGGTCGCGTTGAAGTTACGTTAACTAAACAAATCAATGGTGGATGCAACGTTTTTACGTACCTTTTCGTCCATATTTCGCACTTGTCGTCGATGGCTTTTGAAATTTCGCTGTTGATTGTTGTTTTTTTTTCTGTAACAAGACTGAGAATGATAGAAGCCAATAACGGAACACCTTTAATTTCGTTCTCGCTCCATTGATCGCATTGGACACATAGCTTTTCTAGCATATCGCAATTTGGTTTTAAATGTTCTAGTTTATGCTGCGTCGTTCCAATCGAATACTTTATCGCAACAGTATAGTTATGGCTGCGATTGTCACCTGAAAAACACGACAGTATTCAGGGCAGCTAACCAGCTTGTTTTTGTGAAACACTCATATATGCATGTTGAAATCGTTCTTGTCCCTAGTTTTCATAAAAAATTGCGTGTTTAAGAACGTTTAAGAATGTAAAAACGCACGTGTGTGTGTAAGCAATGATAGTGCGATCTGATTTCTGTCACGAATTAGTAGGGGGCATTTTGGCGTTGTTTTCTGCTTGCGACGCTCAGTTGAATGTTGCTAAGGGTTGGTTTTTTAGTGGGTGTGCCACAGTTGACATAGTTGCTATGACAGACGTTCATAGGCGCTCTTTCCCCTTTCGACCAGTCGTTCGTTTTCAGGGTTCGCGGGACTATGAGGCTCCTCATATTCCTTCTGCTTGTATGGAACTCCGAAACGCAGGAGAGGAAGCATCGAGTCGATATCAATGACTTTGAAGACGACTGGGAGGCGCCCGATAGAGTCAATACCGATGACTTTAATACATCGACAACGGTCCCTACAACTCCGACGGCGGGGGCGACTGTGCCGACGACCTCTATTACAAGAACAGCTACCACAACAACAATCACCGAGTATGAAAATTCCAAAGTAACGTCATCAATGGACTTATATTTGTCATTTAGTCCATTCCGGCCGACGACAACCGAGATTTTAGAGTACTCGGAGGCAGAAGAAAGTGCCACAGGAAGGATGCCACATAAAGCGACGACGACCACAGCGCAGCCCGAAGGGATCTCATCGACTTCCACTCTTGGCGCTCAAGCGGGATTAAAGACCACTACAACTGACCTGCACCTCCCGTCGACAACCACAACATCAGCTGGTTCTGACACGACAACTACCGTACCCAGCACTCAAACAACCCTCCCGTCGACAACCACAACATCAGCTGGTTCTGACACGACAACTACCGTACCCAGCACTCAAACAACCCTCCCGTCGACAACCACAACATCAGCTGGTTCTGACACGACAACTACCGTACCCAGCACCCAAACAACCCTCCCGTCGACAACCACAACATCAGCTGGTTCTGACACGACAACTACCGTACCCAGCACTCAAACAACCTTCCCGTCGACAACCGCAACATCAGCTGGTTCTGACACGACAACTACCGTACCCAGCACTCAAACAACCTTCCCGTCGACAACCGCAACATCAGCTGGTTCTGACACGACAACTACCGTACCCAGCACTCAAACAACCTTCCCGTCGACAACCGCAACATCAGCTGGTTCTGACACGACAACTACCGTACCCAGCACCCAAACAACCCTCCCGTCGACAACCACAACATTAGCTGGTTCTGACACGACAACTACCGTACCCAGCACCCAAACAACCTTCCCGTCGACAACCGCAACATCAGCTGGTTCTGACACGACAACTACCGTACCCAGCACCCAAACAACCCTCCCGTCGACAACCACAACATCAGCTGGTTCTGACGCGACAACTACCGTACCCATTAACGCCAAAGATTTGACCACCACGTCGTTGCTCAACAAACTCTTGTCGACGACCACAACGACAGGAAAGAAGTCCCCGACGACCACTGTGCTGCCGGGACAGACGACCACGACGGTGACTGGATCGCCGGACTCTTCCGGGGGAGAGAATGAGGTGATCACGGACGAGAACGGCTTCGCTGTCACCGGAAAAGACTTTACACGTTCGATCAAGTCGCGAAAGCAGAACTCTGCTGTCACCGACAAGCACGGGAATCCTATTGGCGGTCGGGATTCGACGGAGCCCGGGTCGAATCCGCAGGAGCCGCAGGTCACAGACGAGAACGGCTTTGCTGTCACTGGGAAATACTTCACCCGGACCACGGTGCCGAAGAACGAGAACGAGAAGCCTGTAACCGACGAGCACGGCAACGTGATCGACGCGCAGTATTTCACCCGCTCGACCGAGTCGAAGAAGGACGGCGAGCAGCAGGTGACCGATGAAGACCTCAACCCGATCGATGGGCAAATTCAAGTCACGGACGAGAACGGCTTCCCCATCGACGGCAAGTACTTTACCCGCTCAACCAAGACCAAAGGAGGCTCTGGGAAGCAGGTGACGGACGAACATGGGAAAATTGATCCTCAACCGCCAAAATCCGACGGGAACGACGACGGAAGTCAAGTCACCGATGAGAACGGAAACTGGATCGATGGCCGCTATTTCACCCGGACCACGGTGCCGAAGAACAAGAACGAGGAGCCTGTAACCGACGAGCACGGCAACGTGATCGACGCGCAGTATTTCACCCGCTCGACCAAGTCGAAGAAGGACGGCGAGCAGCCGGTGACGGACGAAGACGGAAACCCGATAGATGGGCGAATTCAAGTCATGGATGAGAACGGTTTCCCCATTGACGGCAAGTACTTTACCCGCTCAACCAAGACCAAAGGAGGCTCGGGAAAAGGCGGAGCGGACACCGATGACTCCGACAGTCCCTTTGGAGACGGCAAATACAAATCTGGACCGACCAAAGCTCCCAAGGACAAGAACAGCGGTGATAACTCGGAGAATTCGTGGACGGATCCGGGTGATTCCAATCGCGATGGATCGACACGAGGATTCGGAAGCACTGTAAGCTCAAAGTCATGAACCATAGAATGTTAAACTGCTGTTTTAGAACTGCTTTGTGAACTCTGTGTCGATCAACGACCTATCGACCGACCAGAGCCATCCAACTGCACTCAGAAACAACTCAATCGTCAGCTTCAACAGCGCAGTCCAGGTGAGAGCTCTCTTTGATGACTGATCGAACCTAGGAAAATGCGGATTTCAGTCAGAATGCAGCGAATCCGTCGCCTACTACTGGTCACTGACGGACGAAAACAACGCGGACTTGACTGAAGCGCTGGTCACCTCTGACAAGCCAAGCGTCAGCATCAACGCCTCCGCAATCCGGTCCTCGGCACACAAGCTCTGCCTGCTCGTCAAAGGTAGGCGCGTCGACCCGAAACATCCCGAAAACGTGAAATGAATTCAGTCGGCGACGATTCCAAGTCAACGTGCGGCTTCTTCTCAGTCGTGGAGACGTTCTTCACAGTTGGCTTTGGCCAAATGGGCAGCAAAGTGAAGATTCTGGAAAGCGAGGAGCTGATCTTAAATCCTAGAGAGAATACCGTGGCTTTCCCCGCCCTCCTGGTAATTGTACTAGAGCACAAAACACTAATCTTTTTTATTTTAGATTGTGTCTTATGAGTGGTTCTGTCGCGAAAAAGGAGCGATCGTATTCAAGCCGATCGGAATCTCAAAATGCTTCAAGCAAGGTAAATTCTAGCGAAACACGCGAACAATCAAAGAAACCCTAGTTTTAGGCTATGAGCACCTTGCGTGGAGCAGTGGCCGCGTCGAACTGAAGAATCCGTCCGAATTGTTCCAGAAAATCCCCGCAATCTACGAGTTGAAGGTCGTCGCGCGAGGAAAACGGTCTAATCAGGAGGAAGAAGTTGAAACTTCCGCCGAAATCGAGATCGACATCGTGGATCAACAGTCGGATGTGGTCGTCGGATTCAGGTAGCAGAGCTTCCAATCTTATCCAGGTTGAATGCGGCTGTTCAGTTGTCTCCCGGACTGCGTGTTCATTCCATCACGAACGGCGCACAAGCTCTCGCTCGGCTATCAGCAGAGCGTCGAAGCGGAGTGCAAGAATTGCGACGAAACCCGACGCTTTGATCACCTCGCCTACCGGATTCATCTCAACGACGGAACAACAACGGAATGGTCGAAGATGGCGAAAATCGATGAAGAGAAACCCAATAAAATAAGGGTTCCTGTGGTCGCCAAGGTAGTCAGATTTCCGGAGCATACCGTTTCGATTACTCTACTTTAGCTGATGCCCGAGAACTTGAAAAGGAATCAAGTCAAATCGTTTGAACTGCTGGCCACCGTGATTGTTGAGAAGAGCGGCAAGAGCTGGGCGGAGGTGTTCAATCAGATCTACGAGGTGAATGTCCATATTTTTGGTGTTTATTGTGGCCTTCTTTTAGAATAACAACGGCCCGGTCGATGGACGCTGTTCGCTGGATCGGCTAAGCATGAAAAACACAGAGAACGTCACCCTGACATGCGCTGGTTGGACAGATGAAGACGGCTTGAGCGCGTATAACCTCTACAGTAATCCACTAACCTTTAATAACTGAAATACGCAATGATTGTAGGTCAGCAGAGCGAATCGGAGTCCCCGGTCCTTGTCACGTCCAGCAACGAACCTGTGCAATCGCTCAAGCTACGAGCTGGCGAATACAACCTGTTAATCCAGGTCCTCGATGGTCTTAGAGCGGAAAGCGAGCTGGTCGCCATTGGCAAGGCTATCGTGGCCATGGACAAGGTATCAAGCCAAGAGAGTGAATACTGTAATTGCTCGCCGCATTTCCAGATTGATATCGACGATACTCTGAAGAATAATCCAGACTTTAGCGATGTGAGGAACATTCTTGATCATCTGAAGAACGGAACTGCGATGAACGAGTTCGTCAAGGGAAAGATCAACGGAGCGAATCCAGCGTGGGTGAATGACCTCGCCGACTACACTGGCAAGACTTCGGTAGGCACTTTCATTCGTGCTTCAACGTTTGAGCACCATTTTAGGACACAAAGAAGATTGTGGACGCTGTCCGCAAGTGTCTACAGGAACAGTTGGCCGTCAACACGGAAGGGATGACCGAGAGCCAACTGCAGGAGCTTGTGGACAAGTCATTGCGCGAACAAAACGCTGTCCTCGCGGAGGTATCATCCTATTCCACCGTTATGGGAACACAGTAATTCTTTAGGTGATGGGGAAATTGCTGAAAGTCTGCGCGGAGAAGAAGATCAAGACGCCCGAAGACATGAAAACGGTGCTGAACACTGTGGACGACGTTCTCGCCAATTCGATGAAATTCACTCTGAAGAAACGAAAGCCAGGCGACGCTCTGAACGGCGATTTCAAGGTGCTCTACGGAAGATTGAGTCTTCGAGGCACCAATCTGATTATCGTCAACGCACAGGTTCGATGACGCAGAGGTAGACTACCGTAATCGTCCGAATTTCAGCTCAACATCATTGGATCGAATATCCTCATTCAGGGCGACTTCCAGCCGGCGCAGGTCATTCAGACTGACAAAGACATTTTTGAGGTGAGCCAAAAAAAAAATCGGCCTAAAATCCGCTTAAGCTGACGAGGAACTACAACGACTATAGCGGAGTGGTTGCGCTTCGCAATGGCTACGATTTCATCGCTGGGACCGATAAATCCGGAATTGCCGACATGATGGACAAAGCGGTTCGGATTGACTTTGCTGGCGAGAACGTGGTAGACGCGATCACCCCGCGAGTCGCAGCTAAAATACGGTATTCAGGGTTTCCCTGATGGCAAACACGTCGCGTGGAACGTCACATACGACCCGAAAATCGACTTGGACCCGCAGAAAATTGAAAACGCTTCTTTTACGACCTACACGACCCTAATCTCTGGCTCTGTAGTCCTCGGCTCGGTGAGCTATCGTAGTACGCAGCCTCGAATACCGTAATTTAGCTTACGCAAAAGCAAAAGAAGACGTTCTTCCTTGGAGAAGCCCTGAACGTCTCTTCAGTCATCCTGAAAGTCAAATTCAACGACCAGGAGCAGATAATCGAGTTTGAGTAAGCTTGAAAGCTGTAAAATTCATATGTTCAGTCTGTAAATGATCAGGAACGGCAAAATGGAGCTCATCATGTCCTTTAAAAACACCATGAACGTCTTTATCCATGGAGTGGAGTGGTCGAACAAGGCCGATTTCAGCGATCACTACCGTAAGATCGTGCAGGATACGATCAAGCTGGAAAATGTCGACAAATCGTTCATTTTGGATGCGCACACTGGCGAACAAGTGGAACTTGTGCTCGGGAAGGGAGTGAAGCTCCAGACTGGCTTCAAAGGTGAGCAGATGAAGAGCTACATGTGGGATTACGGTATCTTTAGACGTGCAACAGCTGGAAATCGCTCCATTCGAGTCGAATATCGAAGCGAGCGAGCTGTACATCGATCCAAAATACCTGAATGTGGAGCTCTTCAGTGACGCGTTCAGAGAAGGGAAGACGATCACTGTGACCAGTGGATTCGTGAGTTGTCCAGTGCGCAGGAAAGGTCAGATAAGCGAGGATTTAGGTCACGATTTCTGGTGGTGCGAAATTTGTGTTCGAGAACGGCCAGATGTCGTTCGACGGAGAGAGCCTGAAGTTTGCCACGGATCCCGATGACCGAACGCAGACTTTTGAGAAGATCGAGTGGAGCGTAAGTTGATCTCAATTCACTTCAATCATCCTCTCCATTTTCTCGACTTTTAGGTGAAAATCGATCGGAACCAAGTGATCATGGAGCTGAAGAAAGGCATCTTCAACACCAATCTGCGCTCGCACCTCGCGTCCGTCTTCGATCTCGGCCCCGGATCGCGAATCTTCCTTGAAGGCGGTGAAATCGGACGAAATTGCACAAACTGCTACGTGATCACGAACGCTCGGGTCTCGCACATGGGCGAGTTGACCCACAACACGGGAAGCATCGAGGAACAGAGCATTATAGACCAAGATGGGCTCAAATTTATCGATGACGCCTTAGATCAGACGAATGACTACTTGAAGGAGAACGCACAGAATCTCTTAGATACTGAACTCAAGGAGGTGAGCCTTGGATTACGGTACCTCAATGAAATTTACATTTAAGGCAACAGAATCGGTCCTCGGAATCATCGGAAAAGTTGGGAAATTGATGAGAGCCGGATTCCAAAATCCTCTGGAAAACGATCTCGACGCAAGCCTCTCTTACGAGCAAAACAATTACGATGAGATATTTCTCCCGCTTCCAACCGATCCCTGTAAGAATACGGTAGATTAATAAGCTATGGAAGGTTGTGTTCAGCTGAAATCCGCTACGTGGAGGAGTACACTGCCGAGGAATGGGCTGCGGAGGCTGTTCGGCTCAAGCAGAAAGCAGCTGTAGGTCTATTTCGTGACTACGGTAGTTAGCTTTGTGTTCATTTGAGGCGATAAGCATGACGAAGACGGTCAAGAAGCTCTTCAACACGTTGGAAGATGCTCTGATCAAGCGCGCTCTCGAGAGCGGGAACATGGCTCCAATGACTCATTCTGTAGGCCGATTTCAGCCAATTTTTCCTTGAATTTGCTCATTTAGGTCGATGGGAACACGCTGAACTTGGCCATCGGTGTTCCGAGCGACCTCTTCACTCAGAACTACTACTGCAACGATTGGGTCGTCAAGTTTCCGCCGAGGCTGAGTCTACTGAACGTCTACGACGTCGGCGAGCGCGAACTGATCCGCACATCGATGATCTGTATGGAGAACATGTACATGTTCTCCGACAACGCAGAGTACCTCGTGACGTCGGGAACGCTGGACGTGAAGCTGAAACGCCTGAATGGAATGGAAATTGTGGTGAAGGATGCGGTGCAACCAATCGCCCTCATGACCAACTCGAAAGCAAAAGTTGATGCGCCCACCGAGATGCTCACGTTCAGCTTCGAGGAATATCAGGTAAATTTGAGGTTTGCATGGTCCTGGACTTCAGAGCGCACGCCTTCCTTAACCTCAGTAGACCACAACAACGGAATTTGAGTATGAGGAGTTGAAACGTGAGGTGATGACAGAATTGACGAATTCTGCCACCCGGAACGCGCGCTGTAGGGCACAAAAGGCTAGGTTCTCGCTCCTTGTAGCGTAGATCGAGTTCGGAAACCACGTAACAAGCCGCAAAATACATGATAATTCCGAAAATCGCGGAAAATGCCGTCATGGCTGCGAAATTGCTCGATTTTGCGTTGCGCGGTCGGCCGGTGGCTGTTTTTTTGCTCGTTTTAGACGCAAAAGATGATATTTTCGCTTGAGGAAACACACCGACAGCTTTGAGAAATGCCCCGAATGTCGTTGAGCCTCAACCACCGGGTGCCCGTTTGTGTTATGCTGATCGCATCAGGAGACCAGCGCATTTTGTTTCCTGAATTTCGGTATTCTCATTGAAATTGCAATTCAGATTCTCGATCTCCACACCTTCCGCACAGTTCAATGGAACTCAACCGTCACCATCGAGTTCCAACCAAGCACGAAGCTCGAGAAGGATGTATGGATATTCGTCGCCTTTCAGCGTCTTCCAGGACCGCTGCCACACGACCACGACTGGCGATTCCACGTCGAGGAGAAGAGATGTAAGCGCAGCATGTGCGCTGCTATTACAGTAATCCAATTCATTCAGTTACGTCCTATTTCCACATATCCGCGCCGGAGCTCACGAATCGCACTGGCCTTTTCTACATGGGCATTGGCACCATCGCTACAGGAAAAAATGCCCTCTCGCCGAACATGTCTGTTCGCTACGAGACAGCGGAGTTTGAGAATTGGGTTTTTGACCGGCGGCCTTCGTTTGACTACCGTATCCGAACCGTCAACAAGGGATGCTACTTCTTCAACGACGCGAAAGAGCGTTTTGACAGCAACGGAGTGGAGGTAGGGTGACCTGCAGTGTCGATATTTTGTGGTTTTGACCGAACGCAATACACTAATCCCATTTAAGCCGCTGTTTACCATTGGAACGAAGAACGTGTCATGCTACACAGACCACCTGGCAACGTTCTCCGTTGGCCTGTACACTGCAAAGATGCCTTCGGAATTTAGATACACCTACATAGTACAACACTACCCAGTTTGTACTTTTTGCTGACATCAAATACAGTAATCCTTTACAGAGAAACATCATGATCATGATCGCCATTGTCACTGTCATGATCCACCAGCTCATCGTGTTTGTTTTTGCGCTGCGAAACGACAATCGCGACCTCGCGAAGGGAGGAATCCAGCCGTTGGAAGACAATCGACCATTCGATCACTACCAGTACATCATCGCCGTGCAGACAAGCTACCGTATGTTCTCCACCACTGACTCGCGGGTGCTCTTCAACATCAGCGGAACTAAATCAGAAGCAATCGGACGGCGGATGACCGGCGAGTTGGCCAATATGAAGCCGTTCAAGTCGGGAGCGACCGATCGATTTTTGATGACCACGAGATGGAGTCTTGGCGATCTTCAAACGCTGAGAATCTGGATTGATTCGAGTGGATTCGAGCATCGACAATCATGGCACTGCAGTAGAGTAATATTTAAAGACTTGCAGAGCGGGAAGATCTACGAATTCGATGTGAACAACTGGTTTGGAACGCAGAATGGCGACGGACAGGTGAGAGAAGGGGGAAGTTTGGGATTCTAGGGCTAAGATCGGACGCTTTAGACAGAACGATTGGTGAGCGTGACCACACCACAGGAGAGACGACCGTTCAACTTGGCTATTGGGCTGCAGTCGTTGTCCGAGCACCTCTCGTGGTTTAACATGTACGCCGGTAGGTGACTTTCTAGGGTTTAGACTGAAAAATGCAGAAATTGCGATCATTTTTGACCAAATTTGGTGTATGATTGTTTTAGGCGGCGGACTTCGAACTCGCTATCGCTGCACTCGAATCGATCGAACCCTCAACGCTACCATAGCGCTACTCCTCATCTGCTTGGTCAACTGCCTCCACTGCAAATTCCAGACCTACAGCGATTCTCGTCAGTTCAAATTCAGTTTCCTTGGTTTCTACTTCAGCTTCATGGACGTAAGAATCTCTGTTGACCTTTTCTATTACCCCGAAATATCAATTTGAGGTCGCTTTCTCAGGATTATACGCGCTGTTTGGGATTCCAACAACAATCATCTACCCAGTCGTCTTAAAGTTAGCGCAACGAGGGGCTTCCGATTACCAAAGAGACAATTTTAGCCAGATTCTCCGAAAAGAGGAGCTGAAACTGCACATCAAAGCGAATACGCCACGATGGGACGTCGCCGAGTACTACAAAAAGGAGAAGACGAAGATCAAGAAGCCTCACGGATTGCCGCCGATCCTGCGCCCCTTTTGGAGAGGACTGTGGGTGATCGTGGTGTTGGCCCTGGCGTTCTTCACCGTCTACATGTCGTTCCCCCTCCAGCAACAAGAGGGCACCTGTTTCGCAAAGCGATTCTTCATATCGATGATGATCTGGATCTTCGTGTATGAGCCGTTCAAAGTAAGTTACGTTTCTGGTAGCTGAATGTCACCATTTCAGGCCTTTATCTGTTCCCTGATCTGCGTTCTCTTCAAGCGTGACTATGCGATCATTAACAAGTTTGAGTACGAACTCCTCGACGTCCTCCCGATCTCTGCTTTCCAAGGTGCGTTGTCTCCGAATAGCGCCAGAAACCCATTCATTTCCAGACCCCGAGCCAGGCCTGGTCGATCCAACCCTTGGCAAGACCATCGCAGACATGATGAAATTGAAAGAATCGCGTGAGCAACGAATGCGCGACGAACAACTGTAATTCTACCGTAACCAATCGTCCAAAATCGAGTTTTAGATTCAACACAATGCGCGAAGTGATCTGGTTCATCATCTCGTTGATCATTCTGCTCGGAATCAGCTATTTCAGTCGAGATTCGAGTTCATTCGAATACCAAAGCAAGGTACAGACCAACCTATTGATGCTCTCGCTAGTTCTCTCCAGGTGAGGAATCTTCTGAACATCGACATTCCGCCGAATCCTCCAAAGAACATCACCTCGTTCATGAAGGTCACGCGAGCGAGTCACTTCTGGACTTGGGCAAAACAGGATCTGATAGGCGGTAAGCGAAATTAACGTTTTCCAGCCAAGAACAAAACCCTTGAGATTTCAGCGCTGAGAGTCAATTGGAAGGACGGGAAGCCAGCCTTCGGAATGCGAGCGTTCCTGGACGACAAAGCGAGTCGCGGCATGGGCTACGGGACGATCCGCCAAATCCGCTCAAAATACAACGTCAACTGCGAAATTGTGGCCGGATTCGAGAGCGTTTTCGATAGTTGCAAAGGCTACACCAACAACCGGTAGGTGCTCCCATCAGAAAACGGAATGCGCATTTCGAAAAACGCCACGGGACCCGATCGATGTGTGTGGTCGCGCATTTTTCTACCGTGGATTGCCAAGCCGCACCGTTCCAAGTCAAAATTCGCATTCCAAGAGCAATGAAACGGAAACTGGGTAGTTGTAACGGTGCGCAAGGCTCTGCTGTGTATTTTCGGGAAAAATTCACGCAAATCGGGGAAATGACCGTGATCTAGGAGGGATTTCAATTCTTGACTAAATTTTGGTAATGAAACAAGCGAACATCGGGGAAATGACCGTGATCTAGGAGGGATTTCAATTCTTGACTAAATTTTGGTAATGAAACAAGCGATTATGTGTCAGTTTTTTTGGATTTCGGGTGTTTTTCCTGCAGTAATTGCATAAAAGGAACAGGAGGTCCAGAAAAACAAGTAGAGTGCTAATGGAGGTCATGTGCAGTGCAAGTGAGGCTGCATCTGCGCGTGTTGAGTGCGCTGACACCAATTTTCGCTCTTTTTCAGGCTCGAAGACACTGATTCCTACGACGTTGGCTGGGTGAACATGGTCAATCGGTCTGAAGCGCACCCCGAGTACATCCACCGCACCGAGGAAGAGCTGATGGGGACGTCGTTTGAGGGCAATCAAGACGTCTACAGCGGCGGTGGCTACGTAGTCTTTCTAAACGGCAGTAAAGCGTCTCTTCGAGAGAAATTCGATCGTCTGGATCGTGAAAACTGGATCGACGACCAGACGAGAGCAATATTTGTAGAATTTTCTGCATACAACGCTCAGATCAACATGTTTGCCGTAACGCAGCTGGTGGTGGAAGTTCCGCCATTTGGCGCCTTTTACCCGTACGCGTGGATCGAAGCCGTGAGGCTAGAAAAGTACATCGGATCGACCAAGACCGCGGTGATTCTCTTCGAAGTGCTCTATTGTGTTTTCACTGGAATCCTGATAATTAAGGAGCTCTTCACGTGCCATTCTCTCGGATTACGGTAGGACTGAGTCTTTTGATATTGCCTAACAAGCGATTTAGGAAGTACTTGTTCTCGTTCTGGAACTTGATCGATCTCTCAACCATGGTCTTGGCGGTATCCTCTGTCGTTGCCTACTTTCTGCGCCTCCTGGCTGTCCTCGACCTCAGCAAGCGATTCCAAGCCACCAATGGAAATCTGTACGTCCGTCTGGACAGAGAACGCAATCTGGAGCTTCTATTCTTGGTGCTTACTGGCGGAGTAATCTACTTCGTGACCATCAAGATGATCAAAATCTTGAGGTAGGATATTCAAGCCCTCGACTGCTACCGTAACTTTTCTAGCTTTAACCGACGTATCGGAGTCCTCGCGCAGACCCTCTCCCGCGCCTTGTGGTCGATGATTGACTTCGGGCTGTGCTTTTTCATTGTTACCACTGCGTTCAACATGGCGCTCTACATGATTCTCTACTCGAAGCTCGAGAACTACCGTAACATGTTCGTCCTGGTCATGACATCGTTTGTCTCAATCCTGGGCAAATTTGATGTTGGAGAAGTTATTGCCACGAGTGGCTTAGGTAAAATCACCATAAAATAACGCTGCAAATCGAACTAATTTTAGCGGCATTCATTTTCATAATCTTCATGCTTGTGGCTACCGTATTCTTGCTCAACGCATTTATAATGACTGTCATGTATGAATTTGAGTCGGTCCGCAGGGACCCTAACCTTCAGAGCAACGATTATGAAGCGTTAGATCATCTTAAGAGCAAGGTAAAGAATCGACTGATTATATTTAACTAAAAAACGTTATTTTAAGGCGATGAAGACAGCTGGCATCTTCAAACGCCACAACATGACGAATCTGGGACTTCCAGACGCGAATTCAACGTGCGAGTCAGGAATTCGACTCCTCGCGAAGGTGAACATGCTGCTTCTGAAGGTGAAGTACTTGATCGCCGAGAGCAACGCGCCAGAGATCTACCGACCGAGGGCTTCACACAGGCTCGGCAAGATTATTCAATAGATTATTCAATGCACTGATGAGAACGCCAGCTTGTGGGATAAATTCGGATACCGTTGAGAACCCCATAGTACTGAATTAAATGGCACATTTACTTTTTCCAATAATGCGCGCAGAAATTAGCTTTCTTGGAGGATTACGCTTTACCGTTGATTTCTATACAAATTTCCTTCATAAACAACCTCAGCTACGGATAGACGGATTTGAACAATGTTCGAAGTTGACTGTGCGTGGTTTGTTGAGCGCGGACCGTCGTTATCAATACTGTTCACACGTAGAGCGAAAACGACACAATAAGTGAATAAGTGCAAAGATAAGTCAAAAACTGTTGCCTGATTTTCAGGAGCAGTACTTCCCTCTGGAGCATTCGCTTTGACATATTGCCACATATTATCATCGAATAAAAGAGATGAACCCACACATTGGCTCCATTCTCTTCAAAATCTTCAAAACAAAAAGTCTGAGACATTGAGAAGTGTATTAAAAAGTGATCTCTGTAGCGAAAAGAAGAGTTTTCAAAAAAAGAACAGTAAACACTGTTCAATTATTGATTGATTGCATCTGATCAAATAAAATGTTTATTGCATGTGTGGCTGCCTCAAGAAGAAATCCAAAAATCGTTGACTTACATGGATAATCTCCTGAATGCGGAACCATCGCAGTGGATCGCAAATCGTCCTATCTGGTTTCAGCTAATGGTTTCCGTATGAAGAGCCGTTTTTATTCATTAAATTCCCTCGTTTAAAGGGTCGCTAAAACGCATCTTTATATAAAAGAATATAAAAGTTTCTTCGCTCACCAAAATGTAGATCTTGTAGTTAAGAAGCTTTGTTTCGTTATTTGCTAATATAGGCAAATAGAAAACAAAGTACAGCAAATGCGACAAAACTGCGTTATGTGCGCAGTACTTGCGGCGGCGACTGTTGCATTACAGTTAGAAAATCGATCGGAGCGGCGATCACTTTGGCTCGTCTTTGTCGTTCTGAAATTAGGTCAATTGACAACTTTGAAAGTTGGCAACAACATTGAAAAATTGCAAAATTTCTGTTTACCAACGCGGTTTGATTGTAAATCAATTGTTGAGTGGAGTTTTAAACAATAAATCGAAACAAACCTTTTCACGCCTACATGCGCAAGAATCTTGCAGTTTGTAGTGTCGCGCATGCAATGTTTTTCACTGTCTCCCGCATCGCAACCGGTTGGTGCGCGTTGAGCCGCGGCGCCTCACGTTCCCGCGTGTTATCGTTTATTCACCTTTTGCGTTTCTTTGCTTTACGACTTTGATGCAATGAAGGTATTACACTCATTAGCAATTCTTCATTCTAGCCATCACGATCGGCCCCGCAATTAGCCGTTCCTTTACATTGTAGTCGTTCTAAAAGGTGGGTCGGTTAGTGTCTGAGAAGTATGAGACAGTTTACTTACTTGATTTTGAAGAAAATTCTAGTGAATAGCCGATTATTTTTAATGTCTTTAGTTGCAAATGTCTTTAGTCGCGTAAATGCCAATTTTGCATCGCATTGCTGCATTGGTGAAGTTTTCAGAGATGACAAAAAGCAGCTCTAATGATAGTTGCTTTATTAGCCTGTTCTCATCAGATTCCCTTACATTTGCGCCCCTTACATTCCCTTACTTTGTGTTTGGACAGTAACAAAACGGACGCAAATTGAGAAGCGAAATATCGATGGGCCAGCGACAGACGGCCGCTTAGATGACAGTCGAGCGTTATGCCGATCACGCCCGGAACCAAAAGTTGTCGTTGAAACTCCAAACCTTAGGAGTCATCGAGCCGGCTCGTGGCTCGGCTCGATGGCCTTTTTTAAAAATCGGCTTTTCTGGTCATCACTGAAACGGTGAGTCCTTGGTGTTTGCTTTTACAAATTCAACGACCTGAATTTAGATTCTAAAATTGTTTTTATTGCTTGGAACAGCATGGAAAGAGTATGGTACATCTTTCGCTGCGGACTACCCTAAATTGAATGAATTTTACAACAATTGTAAGTACTCTATTTATTTTTGAGTGGATTTACGTTATCTGCATTTAGACTATGCGTCTTTCGGCACGGTAACCGCAGTACAAATCGTCGTACTTGGATACCTGCTCTTCGTTCTTATCGCATCGCTAAATTTAACGTTGAAGCAGACTAAACAAGAGGAAGACGACGAGAAGAAGAGGCAGCAAGCAAAGGCACTGATGCCTCATGCCAAGGTGCTACTTATCTGGGTTCAATTTCGTACATTAACTTGACATTATAGCCTCCACATTGTCAGCAAGTTGACATGGTCAGCCCTGGGGGCACAGCGACCACTGTCAACGTTCCGCCGTGCCCATACGAGGCGTCTCCGAATGTTCCCATGAAAAGTTGTCAATGCTGCAAACGCTGAATATTTTCTGATATCATTTTGTAAAATTTGTAATTGTAATAATGCTTAAACCCTTTCTTTCCTGTTCTCCAATTATTTGTCCCTTCATCGCCTATTTGAAAGACACTTCTCTGCTCTGTGCCTGTCCTTTTGATTGTGAACGCTGCCGGAATCGAATGTCCGCGAGCGGAATGCAGGTGTTTGTTTGAATATTCCTCAACGCAACGACGTTTTTTTCTTTTCCACTGCCGCGATCGCCGTTTTACGACCGCGATTCGCCTGCCTCCGCCTCCCTCAACCGACCGTCGGCGTCCTCAGCGCAGCGCTGTGTTGCATTCGAATGTTGTCGACGATCCGAGCGGTTCTCTTCAAGTCAGGTTGGTATTTTATGTTTGCACTGGACCATTCGGTATCAGATTTTTGAAATTTAAACTGAAGCAGCCGAGATAAAGTTTCTTTCCGGTCGTTTCACGCTTTATAATGAAGTAAGCGTTCGACACGTCCTCAAATTAGACGAAAACGACCCAGAAAACACAGAATTGTGGCTGAGAAAAGCAAAGTTTGTCGACGTGTCGCGAAAACGCGAACAATTTAATCTTTTTATAGTTTGTGTAGATGTAAATGCGCGTTGCGCGTCGACGGCTACAGGAAAATCAATCGGCTCAGTGCAAAAGTAAATACAAGTCACCTCGCTTCTCACCTCTTGGCTCTCCCTTGCTTTCTCACCCTGGCGGACATCGTTCTATCTGGTGCATCGGATTCGAGAGAATCAGTGCGAATCCGTGCAGTCATGCCGCTACTGCTAAACGGATCGCTCATCACGCAGGCAGTGAGTGACTTCTGGTACTGTTGTAGCACCTTTTTGGATAGATTTCAGTGTCCATTTAGGATCTATTCCCAATGACAGGAAGTTCTCTTTTGTGCAGAATTCCCCGCACAAGTGCTGACAACACTTGACGGCAACCATTGGGTGGACGTTATGGTAGTCCTTCAAATGAAGTGAATATGAAGACAACAGCACGCTGGAGCACCTCTATGACTATATGGGCAACCAAATCCGAGAAAGTGACTCTCCGCGACTTCAGCGTGAATTATTATGCTTGATGGTAGCTCTGATCATCGATTTGGTGACAAACAACGCTGTCCAACCGTGCAATGAGTTCTCCCTCGCTGTATAAGAACGACTTTTGGAAACCGAAATTACGAAATCATTTTTTCTGCCATTTGAATCTACTGGAATAAATTTTAACATAAGCTGTGAGAACTTGGCTATGAGAAGTCAGATTGATGTGGCTAGTGCAAAAGCAATAGATTCAGAAGAGCAGCGATCAAATGGCTCCTGCAACGATCGCAGCAAAACCACAGGCAACCGTTGGACCTGGATCTGGATGGACTCACGGACTTTGACGTGTAGAACATTGGCGCGGCGGATTCTGGACAACCAACACCCGATCTTCTGGGCGTCTACAGCGGAACTGATCGGATCAGAAGCGATGCCTGTCTTCGACAGGACGCATCGCTTCACACTCATTCATGATCGTTTGGAAGTCGCGTGAACAATCCGCGCCTTGCCACAATGGAGTTTGTTTCCCTTCGATTCTTGGAAGACGTCATCGAGAACGTTTTCTTCCGCACCGCGACACGGTACAGCGGTGCGCAGAACCGTACCAGCTCCGCATGGACCAAAAGCGCTCACTTTTCGCAGCTTTCAACCTGGTCGGATATTGCAGACGACGTCTCGCAGCACAATCGCTACGTGACGCTGACCGCTAGAGATTCCGGGTATAGCGGCGACAACGTTTCTCTCAGCTACGAGAGTATTCAAGTGTACGATAGTCCACGTGACATGTAACGTGGACTAAAGGAGGACTCGGAGATCTGCCGGTAAAGAGGAACATTGTACTTGGTCTGAAAGATATGGAACTGGGCTACAAGTCAGCTGAAGTAGACATGGCAGAGCATTATGCGCTGTTTGAGGAGAAGAATCTGCTATTCTCATCGTCTACACAAGCAAAGTTCCGCAAATCGTTTGGAGAAGAACCGGCGGATTACGGTCTGATCCTCGAAGTACTCAGAAAGGGAGCGACGGTGAGTTCTCCAGAAGATTTCACTCTTTCGGAGTTGGTCGACCTGAAAAGGAAGCACGGCCTCGCAGGACATCAACTCAATGTGCGGCTAGTCACTGCCAACGACCAGGATCTTGTCGGACTCTTCAACGCCATTCCAGAAATCAACTTTGAGCATTTCATTATCAACACAGTGCCGAGTGCAGATGACCTTCGGCGTTGTGCAGGGAAATATGGCCTCAGTACACTGGAAATCACAGCTGAACCAGAGAATGCGGCTGCAATCCTTCAATTCCTGGCGCATCGATCGTGCTCGTTAGAGATCGTCGCTGATCTGCGATTATGTCGCGCGTTGAGTCAATGCGAGCGCTCACGAGCAGCGCTGAAAGGACAGAAGCTGTGCATCCAATTGAACTGCAACGAACACGATATCGAGTCCTTTCGATTTGTCTTTGAAACCTTTGATTGCTCGTTCGTAGTTCAAGAGCCCAAATGCTGCGCTTGGAACAATACAAATAGGAGCAAATGCTGTGTCAATCGAAGTCATTACTTTGAGCAATCAGTATGGAGATTGGCAGATGAAATTAGAAGCATAATGACGACTGATCGACAGATAGGAGTGCACTGTAGTGGTTCTTATTGGTCGCGTTTGTATCAAAGCATTCGCCATTAGACGAGTGTTTAATTTTTGTGTTTGGTTTGAGTTGTTTGTTGTTTGTATGGTAATAAAGATAAATTTGTTAAGATAACCCCCAATGTCATTTTCATTTTCAAGACATTCAATTGTTCGTCTTTAGACAATCACTGATTTCCGACTGGTTACTTACTTGACGGCTGCTCTCGAAATAGCCGCTTTATCAACTTGTTATCATCAGTCACCTTTAAATACCGGTACGTGTCAACTTGGCGACGCCGACTTGGCGCCAGGACATCTTGGCACCGGACGTCTTGGCGGCCACTGCATTCGGTACAGGCTCTTTTAGTGCCACGCTACACGCTTCTGAAAGTTACTCTACGATGCCTGGCAAGCCAAAAACTAGGCTGAGCCACTAACAAGGCAGTCAGCTTAAGCCAAAGGCAGTTACGATATGGTTAGCCAAGAACAAAGCCTAAACATGCTACGACCAGACAAAGTTAGCCAGATACTGAACTCTTGGCGCCAAGTCGTCCTGCTTCTTTTAAATACACCTCAGTAAGCCACTGATTTGTCTTTCCGCCTCTATCCGGAGAGCAGTTTAGGCGTGGGAAACTAATAAAAAGTTAATTTAGGTGCCGAACATCAATAGATCGGCGACAGACGACAGTTCAGCATTATGCTGATCGCGTCAGGAATCTAATGAATGTCAAAACAAATGTCTTTAGCTCCAAAGAAGAGGGCGCAACAAACATATGAGATCAACACAACAAGTTCATTAAGATTCTGCGAAATTCAACTTCGCTTCAGCCTTAAATTAATCGATTGCCACGAGTTTCTTCTTTCCGTATTGCAAGTAGGGCTGAACGCCGTGTTGGAACCAATGCGAGAAGAGCGGCAGCAGATCGCTTCTGTTGCCGGAAAAGTAGATCTCCTCCACCGCCGGGCAGCTCTTCACAATCGCGAAGATCGGCGCTTCGGAGAGCGAAGAGAGAAAACTCAAAAAGATTCTTCTCGGCCGCCAAACGCAATTTGCGATTAATCCTTTCAACGTCGCTTCGTCGTCGTCGGTCAGCAGAACGCATTCGATCTTGCGATACTTGTGGCAATTCTCCACTCGCAAAGATTCGAGCGCCCACGAATGCGGTTTCCACACTGCCGCGAGTTCTTCGACGGTGAGAGCGCAATGCGTAGAGTCCCGCATGTTGTAGTGGACGCGTTTATCGCGGTGGCAGCACAGCGAGAGGTTCACTCGATGTACCGCATCAAAATCACCGTAGATTTCAGCGAAAGCAGCAGATGAGCTGGTGAGAGTGCACGCTACGCGCTCGATGAAGTCGGGCGAAAGGAACTCCATAGTCTGGAGAGTGAATGGCGAAGAATGCGGCTATGTTTGCGTGTGCGTTGACGTGTGAATGTGTTAGAGAGAAGAGGTGTGAAAACGGAACGAAGACCTACAATTGCGCGTTGATTGCGTCGCTGATCGGACGTTTGAGTACCGGCCTTTTCAGTGGCTGTATTCTCGGTCCCCAGAGCTATCAAGACGACTAAACTGCCTAGTTTCCTGGCTTACCGGGCTTCGTAGGGCGTTCAATCCTCTCGTACGGATGCTTCTGGAATCATGTTACCCTATCCAGAGGTTGTTTATTGAAGGTTAAACGAAATCAAAACGCAAAAAAACTGAAAATAGATGTTTGAGTTTGCCTGTTTGTTGTTTTTCGCGCCAACGCCCACTAAACGCTTCAGTACACTGGTGTTCAACACACCTACCTGCCATTCCAAATGGCGCGACCTTTACCTGAGGAAGTCAATGATGGAGTCAGATTTGCTCTGTCAAACTGAAATTTTGACGCAAGAGACGAGCCAAGTCATGAGTGAAGCTGTAACTTAAATAAAGCGCTACAGTACTCGACAAGTCGACAACTTGGCGTCAAGACCAGTCGAAGCCTTGTTAAGGCACTCAACGAGCATATAGCGCAGCCTAAGCTTATTTCTCGCCATTTCAGGCTCTAAGGCGTCGTAGTTCCTGCTCTGATTGCACCACCTAACGACTTAGCAATCAGAATTCCAATCGCACCAAACGCAGCTTCTTGTGGCGCCCTTCAAATCGTTGTTTTCCTTCCAGAAATTCCACTTTTGTTTACTCTCCGTGCCCTTTTTCCACGTTCACTCGCCCTTCGTTTTTGTAAATCTTTCTGTTTTCCTCTTCTTTCCGTCGTTTTTCAGTCGACCTTTGCCCGTAGAGCACAGAACACCCCGTCAGCAACGAGCAAAAGTCGCTCCGAAGTGCCGAAAGGTCACTTTTTGTGAAAGTTTCAATTTTCAAGCAGCACACTGCCGCTCGCTCGCTCGCTCCGATCGATCGATTGGATCTCATTGGAGTACTCCTTGATAGTTGGTATGATCTGAAACCATGTGACATGAATTAAAACAAAAATGACATCAGAAATTATAAAGTCCATGTCTCCACTAAAAACTGTCTTTGTATGATATACGTTACGCAATTCTTTTGCATCATGCACTTTGATGTACAACTTTGCCGATATCGTCGTATGAACAAAAATCACCCTCTGTATCGTCACTGAAATTTATTAACTAGTATTACGCAAACACAAACAACGTCTTGAACAAAAAATTTGTTCTTAGGATGCAAAAGAGGCTTCTGGCTTCTTTCCGGCTTCTCAGAACATAACTGTTTGAGATGTCGTTCGAATAAACTGCATTTGTTCGTTCAACGTTTTGTTCATCATCTTTCTGAAACCCGAATTCGTTGAGAAGCTCCAACGTAGCTTTGGCAAAAAATCTCTTTCCCGACCATTTCTTCCGAATTCTCGTTCCAGCTGGCGATTATGTCCTTGATGACTCTGGTGACTTGAAGTCCACAAAGGAACATTTTGTGGAACTGATTCTGTTTGAGAAGATCTGCGAGCAGCTGCGTCGTTTGGCCGTTGATTTCTACGTTTACTTTTAAAGAAAGACGGTTCAAAGTGTTCTTTCGCACTATTGATTGGAAGATCCTCAAAAGATTACCAGTGAACGCAGTGGACAATTTCAAGTAGTAGCAGAACTGAATTGACTCAACGCATTGTTATCGCTAATGTTTGAAGTCTTCAAATTCAGGAGCACTCGCTTTCCTCGAGCGGCGCTGGAGACTTTCTGCACAGCTACCGTATCGGTGGAGTATTTCGGTTTGCCGGCTGAAATGACAATAGCGGTGCGGTGAAAATGCTTCCTGCTTGTCGTCTTCAGGTCAACACGTTGATCTTTCCAGTTCAAATTCGCCTCCTCTTCGAGCTTGCCGTTGGTGATCCTCACGCAATGGTAAAACCCTCTTTTGTAGAACTCAGAAGCAATTTTACCGAAACGGCCTGAAACTAGCAACGGCTTCTGGCCTTCAAAAGAAGAAAAAAAGCGCTCGTAGAAAATGACAGGAACGGCGTTCATTTTCGGTTTTAGCAACAGCGGTTTCGGTCAGATCTGAGATGAAAAGCTTTTGTGAAATCGGATATTAATGGAAAGAAAACCGTGCAGATGCGATGCTAAAATACGAACCATCTTGGTGGGTGCATTGGACCTCGTTCGCGGTAAGAGTCGCCCTAATTTTCAATTAAAAAAAGGAAAAATTGATGCCGCTGATCTCCTCGATGACAAAAGGCACACTGAACACATGAACACACTTAAATCTACGCACATAGCCACCTTCGCTTCCGAAGTTCCGAGCAAGGGATTCATTGTGAACATTGAGAAAAGAGGAACGGAGCGCTGATAAGCGAAAGAAGGATTCGTTGACCATCAACTCTGCTCTTCTGCTGCTTCAACGGGGATTCGGGGATGTTGCTCCGAAGAAGTAAACCGGTTGTTCTGAGCCATAATTAGCTGGACACATAGACTGAAGAGTCGCCTCTCAATGTAGAAGAAAACCAGCTCCGAGAACATCAAAAAAACGATGCTAAACAGGAGGCAAACAGCGTAGACGATACGTCCACCGCAATCTCTCCAAACTTCTTCTTTTAGATCGACCTTGCCGTTGGACGAATTCTGGATTACGGTGGACGTACCATGATGATCTTTAGATTTCCGTGCAGAAGACTCGCCTTGCGGAGACTGACGATCAGAGGGGGGAGACGATTCGATTCTGTTTATTGCTTTTCCCGCCTACACCCGCTGTAGTACACTGGTGTTCAACACACCTACCTGCCACTAAATTGTAACCTTAAAGTACAAAATCCTAAAGAAAACAGCTCTACATCTCACAACTAAATGACGCAAACAAATGCGCGATAATTGGGCGCCGCCGTTCGAGCGCCTGGACGATTGGGCGCCTTTTTTGGCTTAAAACCTTAAAAAACCTTAAAACACCATTCTGCGTTGGACCAGACGCGGATGGGGTGCTCCGGCTGACAGGCGGTTGGTGAATTAAGTGGGCGCATTCTGTTTTGTGGCTGCACAAAATGCAAATCGATGCACAACGCGCACGAACGTGTCTTGAGCACAATGGTGGATCATCAATAAACAGACAGCGCCTTCGCATTCATAAAATTCTCTTCAAAATCAATGTCTGTGGCTTTGGCGAAAGGAGTCCAAGTTCTCGAGTACCTGTTACAGCCTGTTTGTTTTTGTAATCCAATGACGTAATCCAATCATGACATCAAGACAACCAAACGACGTTCAAAATCCAAAATAAACCAAAAAATTATCGTTTAATCTGTGTTGCTTGTCGAAAACAAAACTTGTATCCATGGAAAACTTCAATTAACGTCCAGACTACTCTAGAGTAGGCTTACTCGGATAGAATCATCTGATTTCATCTGGAATTTTGTGTTCTGACACTGATGTTTCGTTGATTCGTTCGTTTCCTGCAAAATCGCGTTCCCATAATCTCCGTTTTCGGTGCAAAAAACTTCGCTAAACTGCAATTGATCGCAGCAGCGATAAATCGCCCGGTTTCGCGTCCTTCTAAAGCGCTTGCGTTTCAATTCAATTTGAGTCTCGCTTTGACGAGGAGAAATTCCATTTTTGCTCTATTTGTGCTCTGTTAGGAGGTACTAAAAGCTGAGTTTGAACTCAATTTCACTCAAGGCTTTGTGCGAAATCACACCGTTGATTGAGTTTTTCAACTTTTCGCATTTTTGAAACCAAGAACCAGAGGCTTACGACCGGTTTTTAGCCGATTTGCGTGAATGTTTACATACCAAAGTGCCGAACTCTCTTCGGAATCGAGTTGTTTTCATCAGCTTACCAAAAGTACGCTCGCGGTCGATCTTCAGTCCGCAGAAACGCAGTTTTTGGTATGCGTGCGGTGCGTCGAAAGCGTGCGGTGCGTCAGGGCAGAAGTGACTAATCGAGAGTTGGCGAGTTGTTGCGGTTTGTTGTGTCTTCAACTTCTCTTTGATCAACGCGCCCCACGATCATATGCTGGTGAATCAGCCATTGTTCGCTGATTTGGCTTTCGCTCAGAAGCTCTCAAATCGCCAATTTTTGCAACTATTTAACGACTGCGAATAGCTAATCGTAGCGTGAGCATTCACTCTACGGGCAGCTTTTCATTCATTATTCACGTTTCGATCAAAGCCGAGTGTTGAGAGAATCGGAGAAAGTTGTTTTTTCAAATTACCGCGTTTCTGGGAAGTTTCGTGACTACGAATGGATTTTAGACGCCCAGAAGAGGCCAGCATGTGCCAATACTACCGGGAAACGGACTAGAGAGCAGCTAGAGATAGGAAGAAATCGGTCAAATAGATTTTGTTTACTCTCGGTTCGCATTTCCAAACAGCGATTCTCACGTTGCCTCCGGTTGTTGATCAGATTTAGCGTTTTTTGGTCGATTCTTTAGCCTACTTGAGTCTAGTGTGTTTGAATGCGAAGCTACCGTTTCGGAACTATCCTCCCTTCAACCCTACTGATCTCAGAGACGATCGGTTTCATGATTTTCGTTTAAAGCCCTG
Organism: Steinernema feltiae; assembly: GCA_007213375.1. NCBI lineage: Eukaryota > Metazoa > Nematoda > Chromadorea > Rhabditida > Steinernematidae > Steinernema > Steinernema feltiae. The sequence goes on along the minus strand of MQUG01000328.1, from coordinate 36,294 downwards.
TTTGTTTACTCTCATCAGTGCTGTTGTCCTGTTGACTCGCCCTGCGCTGCACTATCGCGTTTTGTAAACACACTTGTTTTTTGGCTTCTTCCTGTCGTTTCAATCGCATTCCAAGTGAGTGCACATTTGCCTGTTCACGCGACCATCATGGATTCAAAATTGCTCTATCAAACTGAAATTTCGACTTAAGAGACGAGCCTAGTCATGAGAGAAGCTGTAACTTAAATCAAGCGCTACAGTACTCGTCAAGTCGACTATTTGGCGCCAGGACCATACGAAGCCTTGTTAAGGCCGCCAGCTCCAGCTGAGCATATCGCGCAGCCTAAGCTTATTTCTCGTCATTTGAAGCTCTACGAAGCTGGCGCCGAATTTCCTGCTTCGATTGCTCCACCTAACGACGTAGCATTCAGAGTTCCAATCGCACCAAAGGCAGCTTCTTGTGGCGCCCTTCAAATCGTTGTTTTCCTTCCAGAAATTCCACTTTTGTTGACTCTCCGCGCCCTTTTTCCACGTTCACTCGCCCTTCGTTTTTGTAAATCTTTCTGTTTTTCACTTATTTTTATCGTTTTTCAGTCGACCTTTGCCCGTAGAGCACAGAACACCCCGTCAGCAACGAGCAAAAGTCGCTCCGAAGTGCCGAAAGGTCACTTTTTGTGAAAGTTTCAATTTTCAAACAGCACACTGCCGCTCGCTCGCTCCGATCGATCGATCGATTGGATCTCATTGGAGTGCGTGTCCAACACAACAAATGACCGCCGGTTGGCGCAGCGCAGCGAATCCACTCGATCATCTTAATGTTTCCACATTCCGGCTGACCCCGTGCGCTCACTGCGCATCCTCCCTTCTGCAAAACGCGACCATTTCTCATCTCAAGGATCATTCACCAGCAGATGTCGTTGATCCTCTGATCCTCTAGGCCGAAAACTGAATGCACTTCAGCGCTGCACACATTTTCTGCTAAATTCTGCGTTGCCGCTGCGAGAGTAAACAACATCCACTCTGCTCTGCTCAGCGCTTTCGTGCTGCGGCGTGTCGCCTCGCGTTTTTCAAGGCCGACAAACACTGCTCGATTTCCTGATTTCGTCCCGCCACTCCGTCATCGCCGCCAGCAGCGCCGCCGCCACTCTGTGTCTTCCACCATTTCGCATCCTCGATTCACTTTTTGCAGCGGCGACGCACTCTACGCGTTCGGTCGTTGTCCTCTGCGCGGCGCGCGCGCAGCGAGCGCGTCTTGTTTGTGCGCGTCGTTCGTTCGTTTGGCTTATCGAACTGTTTGTCGAGGGGAAAAAGTGGACTTTTTTCGTTCTTTTCTGCTTCGCACGCGCGCGCAAACGGTTTGGTCTCTGGTTTTTGGCGAGTTTTGGTGCTGCAAAAACTGGTTTCTTGAACCGTTGAACCGCTGTCTTCTTTAATTAGGGGAGATGCGTTGAGCCAAGAAAGGTCAGTTTTTTGATGATTTGCTTAGGAGTGCCGTGCGAGTACGGTACGTCGCTGCCGTAGGGAACAGGGCGCTTATGATCGAATTAGAATTGTGCACTTTTAGTATGTAATCCAATAAACTCGGTCCCGAGTTGATTTAATTGAAGCCGCCTCACTTTACTCGCTTAACACGCGCTCACTCATCAAAACCAGAACTTTTTGGCATTTCCAGGGTGATTCAGAGAGCTTTTCTCGGCTCGATTAGCCTATAGCTAAAACTTGGTGTTTCTGTGCATTAGATTTTGAAATCGACGTCCAACGGGCTGGCAAATGACCCGCTTACACGAGTACAGCAAGCCCAAGCACTAATAGGGTCTTTTTGGGTCATTTTCTGAGTTGTCTTGCCTGCATTTCCCCAAACACAGAATGTTGGTCCCCCCAACCCAATCGAAACCTTCAGATGCACTTTGGAACGCGCAAATGATCAGCTAAACTACAAAATGTCACTTTTTCACGCGCTTTTTTGACAAATCGAAGCTCTGTGATGGATCGTCCTGTGCTCGTCGTAATGCGTGTGGTTCTAGTTCGGACCATCGCAATGATAAGAGACCGGTTTATGGTCGTTTTTTTCTGCATGCGCTCTCCGCCGTGATAACGCCGAGACAGACGGTTGAAAATTGGTTTTTTGCATATTTATGACTGCGGTGACGTTGACGGACGCACAAAGGAAGCGATCGAGAGGAGAGGTCGTCAATTAGGGTTTTTATGAAACAAATCTCTTGGGTTTGGCGGCACGAAATGAAGTGTAGAAGGCCAAAAGTCGTCCTTTCACACGCATAGAAATGTTTTTAAAAGTCAGCAGCACTTGACAGTCGACAATTACAAGAAGTCCATTATGTGCATTTCCTGTTTTTCGCTCTATTCGGCGTCTGCAACTCAAAAAACAAGTTTGTTTTGAAGTGATTCGGTTGTTATGTTCTTGCGAGTGCTTTTCGCAGCAGAAGAGGTCGCACTTTGCTGCTGCAAACGACGGAAAATGACGTAAAAGCAGGCGAAAATAAAGTGAAGCTCGGTTTAGGAACTTACGAAACAGCATGCGAGCAGAGGTACTTGGCATAGTGGCGAAAACAACCTTAAAAAATGATTTTTTAATTGAAATTATTGAAATTGAAATAACCTTTTAACCGAGACCAAAACTGAAAATTTTGATTTAGCAAATCCTCAATTCAGACTCTATTTAACAGTGGAAAGGAGCGCCCATGTGTGGAGAGGTCAGTCGCTGTGATAGTTGCGTCACTTTAAATATCAAATCACAAATCGTAAATCATCAAAAGTTGTTTTTCAAAATGCGTTGTTTGTCCCACGCAGCCCCATAAACCGTATTTGCCAAACACAATCATCTTATTCGCATTTCTCCCACTCTCTTCTATGCATGACTCGCGCGTCTTTTCTTCTGTTTCGATGACGTGTGCGTGTGGCCAAACATGTGAAACAACATGTTGAGAAGACCAAAAGGCGCAAAATGGATTAAGCGACTTGGCTATGACTAAGACCGTGTCTTAGCCGCCAGCGCGTCAAACATCAATCCTTTTAGTCTCGTCTGTCTGGTCTAAACGTGCATTCAGACGTTTTCGATTGACGAGGAACAGAGAACCGAGTCTCGCTACGTGGGATTTCAATATCAAATGACCAAAAGGCGCTAGAAAGTTGGATTGGAGGCGATTCCAGACAGCAGTGAGGTGCGATTTTCTTGATTTTTGGGATGAACAGTTCTAAGGATCATTTCTGAAAGAAATCGACCATCTTTTGCCACAGCCTGCGCATTAAACACCAGACCATTAGAGCCTTATCTCCTCTGGTTTCAAAGCTTCAATGCGGAAATTATGCCGGAAACGCGTTCCATAACAATTAATCTTCGATTGCCGAGCAAAACGATTTTAGACGCGAATTTTCTCGCCTACAATCCGGTCTTTGGTGTTTCTCCGCTCTTCTCTCTACAGCTAATGGTGCGTATGAGTATCAGGCATGTTCACAACAGCACGGAGTTGCTTTTATTTACGTGTAATTTCTGTTTGCGCCGCTTTGTTTCGACCAAAAACCGCATTTTCCATTGAAGAGAGAATAGCAATTTTGAAAATTTGCCGCATTGAATCAGATTTCATTGAAATTCGAATTCTCTAGCTTGGTGGCTTGATGTGTCATCGTCGTCTGTGGCGCTCGAAAACACGCGAGAAATTCGACTTGGCGCGATGTCCTGTAGACGGTGAATTTGAGACTCCAGAGAGCCTCGCACAACTGTGTTTTGGAGGGCTTAGGCGTGTGGTCTTTGACTGAGGAGGAAGCTTAGCAGAACGGTAGGTAAAAATAGCTTCAAAGAGGCTCTTTGTCTCTCTCTCGTTTTAGGCCTTAAAAGCCCTAGCTGACCTTTCGGCCAGTCATGGCGGGAGAGTCATCCTCGCTTTGTGTCGGATTCCGCAAAATTCGCCTTTTTTCGTTCAGTACAAACCTTTTGTTGTCCGAATCGAACAATCGAATTCGCGCATCGACTTCCTGGTCTGAACTGTGTCATTCGTGTCTGCCAGAGGTGATTGGATCACGGATCAGCACAGTGACGTTTGGTAGCAAACCGAAATTTTGAGTTTGCGTGCGATCGAAGGACGCAAAAACCAAGTACCTACCGTACTCCATGACGGGGAGCACCTGCAAACAGCGTACAGTGCACATGTGCAATCCAATCGTCTCAAAACCAGCAATACTGCATCCTTTAGCTCATATTCTGCCGCCTGATCCTCGAGTACCTCTAACTCACCATTCTTCCCTCCACTCGCAAGCACCATCATTTCACTTAATCAGCCAGGAAGTGCTTCAAACCCGTGCCCACCTGACCTTGAAATGTGTTTACTGCGCGCTCGTCGTTGTTTTCGCGTTCTCTCCCCTCTCCTTCACTTTCACTTCCTCGAGCTCCGTTCCCCATGCACTTGATGCAATAAAACACGCATTAAACACTCGCAAACCGGCCTTCCTCCCCTGTTCAGGTGCATTTTTCAAACAGGCTGATTTATCGCGCTGTCACTGGTGTCCGCGATTCGAAGAAGACCCTCTTGAGAGGCTGGTCGGCCAGCGGCGCTTCTTCCGTCTTCTTCTACTAATAAAATTAGATTCTTTTTTTGTTCTCTTCTGTTGGACCCCAGCGTGCAACTTGCGCTCTGCGGCTGGCGGAGGCGCCAATCTTCTCCCTCCTCTCGTTCTCGAGGAGAGCGTTGGCGGCCCGTCACGAATCGATTTATGCGTTCGGTCCATCTGTCGTCTCCATCATCGGCGCCGCCATCCTCGATTTGTTGTTTGCAAAGTTTACGCGTCTTCCTTCCTGTGCCGCTCGCCGCTCGCCGGCGATAAACAAAACGCGGCGGCGACGCTCTGGGAAATGTTTTTCCAAGCGTGCGGAATCGATTTTCAGCGAGCGCGACGAACTCTTGGTGGAAAGGGTGTCAGGGGTGCAGGTGAACTTTGAGATTTTGTGGATTCCGCTCCGATTGATCAGGGTGCAGAGAGCAACGTGGAGTGGAGTTGGATTGGACTGAATTTGAATGCAGATGGGGACTTAAAAATTCGCAGAAATTGGGGATTTGCTCTGTTCCATCAGAGCGGGGTTGATTTTGAGTCCACAGAAGGTTACAGAAAACGACGATTGCCAAACTTCCGAGCGGAAGAAGAACGCATTCTCGTTCCGCGTTCTCTCGCTAAGCGGATGGAAAACATGAATGATTCACGTGCGGATCAGCGCCGGAATCTCAATTTTCTTTATGCAGAGCAACTTTGAAGATGGCGCTCTGCGTATTCAGTAGAGGAAGAAGAGCTTCGTCCCATTTTGGGCTACCGTTTTGCCACAATCCTCACAGTTTCTAGTCTACACAATCAGTTCAGAAGCCAAAAATTGATGTAATGTGCATCACATGTGCAACCACGTTGTCGTCCATCCGCACTTTGCTCTTCGCTCTTTGCGTAAATCCCGCCACATGACTTTCATGTTACATTGCCGCTCTGTGCAACATTTCTCGCTCGCTCTCTCGATCATCCCCGAGAACGGAACGAGAGCGATTCGAATCTGAGCCTACGCTGGTTGCACGGGCAAAGTTTGCGCTGTTTTCTTGATGCCACTTTGGACGGACGCGTTGCACACCGCTGACATCACATTTCGAATCAATCCAATTTTGCTTCAGAAATAGACTTATTATTGCGGTCTATGCATGATTTATGCGCACGTGTGGGGTTGTTTTCACGCGTGCGAAGCTGTCAACTATTCAAGAGAAACACTGTTTTCGCAGTCAAACTCCCGAGGAGACTTCTGGGTCGCCGGCAACACCAAAATTGGCTCAAAAACAAGCTCATACACCTGGTCAACCTCAACAATTTGGTATTTTGGTTGATCCTTGCCTCTTGTTTCTCACTTTTGCACTTTTTCCCTCTTTTTCACATTACCAAAGCCTGATTTTCAGCTCTGTTAGGTCTCGTCCATCCGTTTATCTCATAATTGGTCCAAGTTTCTAGTTAAAGTAGACCATTCACGCGTAATCCACGTGTGTGGCTTGTTTTCACAGATCTCCATCTTTGAGCTATTTCAGGGACGCACTGTGTAATCCTTTCCAAATCCCACTACTACCTTTACTCACTCTAGAGGTTCTTCTCGACTCTAGAAACAACACGACGCGGAGATTAGTCTTTCCGACTTTTCAAAGGTCGTTCACGGATTAGATCCCCAATTGCGCGCGTCCCTGGTTACCTCACACGGCGCACGACGCAAATCCATGCATCGTTGAGCCTTCGCCGAGCGGTGATCATTGGTCGCCACCGGTGGAGAGCAGCGGTTTATGAATAAGAAATTGGACAATAATTTTAGGTGCTCTTCTGGGAAAAGCGCGTGGTTTTTGGCTTTTGAGACGCTGGAAATCGGGGTCTGAAACAAGATGAACTTTGCTCAAAGTGCAAGTTTGCGTTTGCTGGCCTAGTGATGGATATTTGCTATGTAGACGTGGACTAAATGGAGGTTCTAAGATGCTCAAAAACCAGCGAATTTGAACTCGCGAAAAGCCATAAATCAACTTTCTGCAGAACCAATTACACAAAGAGTCTGCTCTAGCAGCGGCGTGTGAGTCCAAAGTCGCGGGTGGGGCCAAAGGGCACACAGTCGAAGCAGAAAAACTGCAAAACGAGGTGACAAATTGTGAGAACTGGGCTATTTTGAGAGCGCTGATTCAAGGCCTACTTTCGACGTTTGACGTCGTCGTTCATTATATTTGGATTAAACAAAGGTTTACGGCACTTTCGCGAGATTATGACGTTTCCTGTGTGGTCAAAGAAAACGAGAAACAAAGCGGAATTAAAGAAGATTAGAGAACTTCTTCTGAGAAAAGCGAATTCGTAGAATCTTCGGGTCAATCCTCTTTTGAGTCTCTACTGCCTACAATCGAAACAAACAGCTTGCGTATGCTGAAATTGGTCAAACGTCAGAGGCGAGAGCGTCAGAAGGCATCTTTGTTTCGAGTTCAAGGTTGATTCAAAGGGAATTTTCAATTGTTCTACGTAAAGCTGCTAGAAAGATGCGATTTCTGAGCGGGTTTTCAGCGATTCACCGGCTACTGTAGACCAACCTTTTGGCCTGTTTTCCATGTTTTTGCGTCCAGAACCACGAGTTTCAACGATCAAGGAATGAAGTTTGATTGAAGCTTTTGTTCTTTTCCCACATTCACAGCGCGCCTCTAATCACATTTGAGTAGATTTGTGATGTCAGTCACGTGTGTGCCATTGATTCTTGATCGCTCACGTGTGCGCGTATCTCACGCGTTCTCGTTCCTCGCGTGTGGCTTCGCTTACTCATTCATTCATGTTTCAGGAGAACGCAACTCTCAAACGTTTATTCCAGACGCCAGACGGTCGGCGACTCCGCGAATGACGCAGGCAAGTGCGACTTTTCAAGTAAATTTGGCTATTTTGGACTACAGACGATTGGCTCAATTGCGCAAAACAAGTCTATGACTTTTTGATCGCGCTTTTGATCACAATGGCAGTGTTGATCTAGGCTGGCAACACCTCGTTGGAGTGAAAAGTCCATGGCGATAACGCAGCTTCCCGATTTAAGTGCGAATTGAACCTCAAATCAATGTGTTAGCGCCCCTCTCTCATAACCGCCGCTCTGAGAAGACCACAGACGCGCACTGTTTACATGTCGTTAACGTTGGCATCACTTTTGCATTGAAAAACAGAATTAAATTTCAAAACAAGAGTTGAAAACGCAGATTTCTCGGAATTCAAGCCGTCGCAGTTCCCTGTTTTCAATCGCGGAATTGTGGTCTGATAGATGACTATGTTAAACAGTAAATAGCGTGAAAGTGCAGGCGGTTATGGAGAGCGAGCGTGAGACTACATGGGAAAGTGATCTGTATACTCAGATCTTTGATCCAAAGTGCGGAGATTGACTTGATTGGTCACAAATGAATGTGAAAATCAGAATTCTAACGATAATGTGAGGTTTTTTTCATTTTTCGGTACAATAATCGAATCTTGGTGCACATTACGATCGTTACAAGCCGATAATTTGATCAAATCCAAAGCGAGGACGTGCGTTCTCAAAGAACCGCCGTTCAGACTTGAATTCGTCCTCGTTGCTCTATCGATGACTGGTCGACCCTGCGGGCAAAACAACCGAAAATCGGGTTTTGTCATGAGAGCGCGAGAGTCAGCAGATCAGTTTTGCAACGAGGAAGTGGGAAAAGCGGGAAAGCGGCGCTTCAAACCTCCCGTTGTCCTTTCTGGCGGCCTGTTCACCGTCGACAACAATTCCCACATCTTTCCGAGTCGATCGTAGTCGTGCAAACGCGTCCAGAGGGCGTTCTGAATGCACTTCGGCCCCAAAACAACTCTCAAAAGTCAACAAACAGGAAAGCGGGTTGTAGTCTACTTGCTTTGCCGAGGACACACGAGTGTAGGCAAATATTTTTGCCTCTTTGCGGTAAACAGCCGATGAGACTAAAAACAAGGTCGAAACATTGGAAATGATCATATTTTACGGGTTTTCTCAGTTCTTGGCGCTTTGAACACAACATGGAAGAGTACTGTAGGTGTAATAACTTTGATTTTGGAAAATTGGCTCAAAATTAATCGAATATTGAATGTTTACTTCTCTTCCTCGGCTACATTCTAGCTCCCCCAAACGCTACCGTAATCCCCAAAGCTTCAGCGCAAACAAACGTGTTCCACAACGGCTTCCTTCTCTATTGATTCGCGCGGCGCTCCAGACAAGAGCGAGCGGAGGAGACGCTCGCTCTCGTTGCACTCCGGAGCGTCCATCGCCGTCAACTGACGAGCACTTCCGCTTGGTCGATGGACGCAAAACAACGACGGAGACCCGGCGGCGTTCGTTGCGAGACCGAAATCCTCTCGTTCTCTGTTGTTTCGGTGGTCGTGTGACGTGAAGCGGAAGTCTGGAATGCTCGCGCGCGACAATTTCCGTCGCGAACCGAATTGAGCGCGCGAGGCGAAAGAATTTGGTTTAGATTCGAGAAAACTTAAGAAGAAGAGAAAGAGGCATAGGAGGGTACTGTAGCTGATAGCGCAGAGAAGCGCCAGTGCAAGGGAAAGAAACAGTTTTGTTGATCAGGAAATGAAGGCAGAGGGCTACTGTACTTGTTAAGAATCAACGAAAAATCGACGTCAACAGAGCATGACGCAGAGTCTATCACTCCAAAAGGACTACTGTACTTGCGATAGTCGAGTTAATGTGTCATCTTCAGTTCGGCGAACAAAGAACTACTGTACTGAGAGAAACCGGTTGATTGAAATTCGGCATTTTCTGTACCAAAAACTGCACGAAAAACTGCTCAAAATATTTGCCTGACCTCTTGTGTCCTCAGAGGAGATGGGAGGCGAGCGACTGCAAAATAGCGCCACTCGTGCTTGCTTTCCTGCTTGCTGACAGTTGACATTTCGATGATTTGTAGAGATTTGAAAACAACTTGAATTGCCCTTGAGAAAACATGCAAAAGAACGCTTTGACGACACAAAGTGCGTTCAAAACTCCCACTCTGCACGACTACAATAAGGAGTAGTTGCTCTAGGCGGTGGTAGATATGATCACGTCTTCCTGTTTGTTGACTTTTAAGAGTTGTTTTGGGACAAAGTGCATTCAGAACTCCCTCTGGACGCGTTTGCACGACTACGATCGACTCGGAAAGATGTGGGAATTGTTGTCGACGGTGAACAGGCCGCCAGAAAGGACAACCGGAGGTTTGAAGCGCCGCTTTCCCGCTTTTCCCACTTCCTCGTTGCAAAACTGATCTGCTGACACTCGCGCTCTCATGACAAAACCCGATTTTCGGTTGTTTTGCCCGCAGGGTCGACCAGTCATCGATAGAGCAACGAGGACGAATTCAAGTCTGAACGGCGGTTCTTTGAGAACGCACGTCCTCGCTTTGGATTTGATCGCACTATCGCCCCGAGACGGTGTGCACCCTGGTAACAACACCGTCTGCGGCGTTCTCTGATATGAGACAGAACCAAAGATTTGAAGCTCAAAACGTCATTTGACTGCTGAATTTTTGACTTTGTTGATGAAAAGCGATTGGGTTTGAGTCACCGAGTCAGGTTCACACTTGTTCAAAACCTTCATTCTCCAAGAAAGCATTCCCATTAGAGATCACAGAAAGGAGGTGGTTTTGGGGCCTGTAAATGCTTCGATCCAAGCAGAGTGCTTTTCAAAACGGATGCACCAACAATATGCACTTTCCTGCACTTTCCCAAAGGCTGCAGAAACTACAAAATAGAGACCAAGTCGCCCGATCTAGCCTGATTGAGGCGATGAAACTTGATCTCCGTTTACCAGAGTTAATCGTCGCTCGCATCCGCTTAGTTCATTTCCGTGTTCCCACTATTCCTGCACACAATCTCTGATATTCATGTCCGTTTCCCGTCCATTCCCTCTATCCTCTCTCGCGCGCGCAAAATCGCTTCAAAACGCTTTCATCAGCGCCGATTTTTACCTATTTTTAATTTCCAGATGCACGCAATTCGACGGCGGCGTCAGTGATCTCCGGTTTGCTTCAAAGACGTCCTGTGAGGTAAATTCACAAATCCAGAAGATAATCGTCGTTTGGGGATTGTCGGGATCGAGAGAGCGCGGATAAAGCGAGGGTCCGATTAAGTGATGCGCAAGTCGCTCAGCCACAAAGGACATTCATTAAGCGCCGCAGCGAAATTGCATTTTGACGTCGATTGATGGCCGTTCAGAGGTCAAAACTCAATTCTCCGCTCCCTCAGCTGCGTTCTCTGCACAATCGGCTACAATCGGCCGAAAAGCCGAGCGAAAAAGTGCGAATTGGCGGTGGTTTTTCGGTTCAAACGACCGCCGCCGAATGACGTCAACGCGGCCAAATTGAGTTTAACGTCAATAAAGGTTCCAAGTGAATTAGACCGGTTTTTGTTTGCGGTAGTCATGTGGGTTGTCGTCGGGCGCCCGACGGCGGCGGCGGCAACGCTGACGACGTGGGTTTGTTTTTCTGTCGTTTGCGCGGCAGAGTGCAATCGCGTTTATGGGCCGCAAACATGCTGGTTTAAATGGGCGTCCATTTATCAAATTTGACGTCGGCGGAAGACACAAAGTTGGTTTGTGAATGTGAAGCGCGTTCTCGGTGGTCAAAGGTCGTGTGGCAAAGTAACGAAGGAGCGCTTCCCTACGCATGTCAAAACAGTCAATTAGAAGAGCTTCAGTTCCGTGAATTTGGCTAAGATTGAGCATGTCCGTTGAGCTGCTTGTCAAAGGCCAAAACTTCCTCGTCTAACAAACTTGGTCGACTGCGAAAAGAGGCCAAAACTTAAACTATCCGCATTGAATTCAAAATTCGAGTGCTCAGGCAAGCAGAGTTGGCGCTTTAGCTCCTTTTTCACTCAAACGGAGAAACTGCGAGCGATTGAATCGAAAAATTCGCCCAAAATTCTCATTTTTTCTCAAAACTGATGAATCCCTTCAGAACGTTCCCTCATTCGATCTTCGGTAAGCCTTCTGAGCCTCATACTCGACCTTTTGAGACGAAATTTAGCGAAAATCAAATAATCCCATAATACCTCACGCCGTCTGACAGCTGCTCTCGTAGATTGTTTTTCCGCTTCTGCAATCCGTTTTGCTGCCGCGTTGACCTCTTGCGCTTTCACGAAAACAAGGAGCTTACAGGCGGCTGCAAACTCCTTTTACACACCTCTCACACCAGGTTATCGGCAGATTTCATTAGACAATTCTTATCTTTGTATGAAGGGTTAACGACGTGGAATTGAGGCTTAGAGGAGGCGACCGGCCTGTCGAAGGTGTAAAGCTGCTGTTCGCAAAACAAAAACATCTTCCAACGAGGCGATCAGGCTGATCGGCTTGTAGAATGCGGCAAAGAGGACTCAAGAAGATGAATAGAACTGAATCTGCAGCTTTTCAGCATTCCCTCCCCTGCTAACGGACACGCTTTGCAAGCAGAAAGCCCTATGATCCAAGTTTGGGTTTTATTGAGCTAATGCAGGCTAAAACCAAGTCAACTGGAGTCACGGTTAAAGCTACGCAATTGATTGACCCAGGCCGCAAGACGCTTGGTTTCAGCCTTCAGTCAAGTGTCCAATTCAAAGCCCAAATCCATCTCTGAACCCCCGTTTACCTCCGCCAATATTTTGAGCATTTTCTGCAGGGCCCTCGCCTCCCTCTCGCTCGCCCGCTGGCCCGACGATGGCAGCGGCACATGCTCTCCTCGGTGCTCTACTCTTTATGTTGTTTTTAGAGCGTCGTTCGGCACTTTGGCCCAATGTCCCGAAGTTAGGCTCCACGTCGTCAGACGGACGCGTTGAAAACAGCTGCTGTTGTTCGCAGAAAAGCGCGCGCAGACGACAATCGAAAACTCATTTTGGGAGCATGGAAACGCTGCGCGGACGCTGATGGGCGCCGATCTTTGGACCTCTAGAGCGGACCGCTAGACTGGAAAATCGAAATTTCTTAAAGCACCATTCACTGCAGTGGATTACGGTAGCCGTGCACTTTGGAGAAACGTTCCACCCATCATTTTGTGAATGTAAATCCTTGTTTTGAGCGGCCAAAACTCTTCTCCGCGCGCTCGCACTTTGAAGCTTTGAGGCAAACAACTCAATTTCGTCTGGTCCCGAGGCGTAATTTGCATTCCCCGGAGGGCGCACATGTGAGGATTACGGTAGTAGCTCTGGAGATTGATAGTGAACGCCCAACGATTGCCCGTTTGTTCTATTTTTAACCCCGTTTTCCTGGAGTTTCTGCACAGGTAAACCCATCGACGGTGTCCTTGCGCATTCCACAAATGGGTGGCGGAATGCTGAACTCTTCGCAGTCACACTACGAACTACGGTGGCGGCGGTCGAGGTCGAAAGCGAAAACAACAAATCGTTTCCGAAGCTGTTTTAAACATCGCATTTCGGAGAAACGAGGCGCCGCGTGATTGAGAGCATGAAAATGATGTTTTCGGTGAAAGATGGCGAAAGCGAGTGCTTTTGAAAGATTGTGAAATTGAAGAGAGCGACAGTTGCTGCGGCCAGAAAGGACGCATGGGCCCATGGGTTTGACAAGTTAATTGCCAGTTTTTGACCTCATCTGCCTAATGAAGTGGATCGTTGGCCGCTGGCCGGCGTATTGTGAGTATTGAACTCCGCGTAGTTGATGCGAGCGCCGACCAAACCTGCTTCCTTAATCCACAACAGCAGAACTGAAGGTCAGAAACATTAGTGCACTTTCAAACATTCAACTAATCCCTAGAGTCCTACGTATTAAGCACTCTGTGTGGCGTAGACTCTGTCTGGGACTTTGAGTGCTACAAATCTACTTAAGCGAAAACAGAGAATTCTGTTTTTCGCTACGCAATTAGAACAGAAACAGTGAATTGCACTTTCGATGCGGGCGGATTAATGGTTTCGACAAACAGCTCGAGCCGGTTTCAGCTGTTTTGGGTAAATCACGTCACCGTAATCCTGGAAATTGTGAGGTTAGAAACTCGTTTTCATCTCAAATGCCTCGGCTTATCATGCCACTGATCGGGAGCTCATTTCACATTCTCTTAAAGGTTTCTATGATCTCCGAATTCTTTAAGAATTAATGGCGGACCGAAGTCACTGAGTTGTCAACATACAGAGCGCGGTGCTAAGTCATGCCGGCGAATAGCTCCGCTCAAAATAGCTCAAAACACGCATGAATAGTTCATTCGAGCACCTCCGCACGAGCTTTGCCCTAGCGCATCGTCTGCGCCTCAGAACAAGTGTAGCATGAGTGATTAAGCCGGCAGTCTGACCGCCAATCCAGCCATACTCTCCTTGATAGTATCCTGATCGTTAACCTCTTCAAAAATGCACCAATTGCGTGATTCAGTCTTTGACTTGTCAACACCTACAGCCTCCTTCATCGTGCTAGTAAATAGCGAAAGTGGCTCAATGAATAGTTCATCAGACGAGGCCAAAGCTCAAATTTCAGTAAATCTGGCTTTAGCCTAGAACAAGTTCACAGCGTTGCCTCACACTTCAATCGATCGCAAATCGCATTTTCAGCCGAACTTCCGACATTTAGCGTCACGCTCCGTGTGTTCCCCGAACAACAAGACGTTCTAGAGAAGTTTCCGTCCTAATTTCTGCTCCTTCCCTCTTCATTCATGCGCTGCGCTTCCGCCGAACGGCCTCATTTCCTCCAAAATGCCCTAATTCTGTGCCGAAACCTTTGCTCCGCAAATCCGCTCTCCGCTGCCGGGTTGTTTTCCCGCTTTTCCGACGCGGCGCTAATTGATTCGGGGACTCCGGAGGGCCAGACGGACTTTCGGCTGCGCCACGCTCGAAGATGTCAAGAGTTCAGGCCCTGAAGCCTCGCTTCGAGACGTTGTTACACTGGCCTGGCGCCCTGGCCATGCCTCGCTGGGCTAACTTGCTGTTTTTGCCGGCCCGGCACAGAGAGAGAGACAGAGAGATGAGGGTGGGCGTACTTGAACAACAACAAAACAGGTGACGTCTGTTTTGCGCGCTCAAAGCTTCGCGAATGCACTTCAAAAGGTCAAAAGCGGCGTTTTTGAGGAAAAGAAAATGAGCATTCGGGGCTTCTGATTTGAAACGAAAAGGGCGAACGGAAGGAAGGAACGGAGCGTATTGATCCCGAGTGCCCTTGGCAGGCGTTTGGTTTGTTGTTATTGCGGTGCGGCCAGAACACACTTGTGTTTTCCGCTCAGGACCACTCAGAAAGCGCCTCTTTCATTTTTAGCCCAAATTCCCACTAGAAACCTGAATTTCTCATGTCAAATTCGCATTTTTAGAGCTCCGAGCGGCGCGTAGAACACCCCTAAAACTGGACCAAAATGTTGCGGCGCGTCGGGTTGATCAGTCTCTCTTTCGCGTGCTCGCGCGCTCTCTCTAATGATGTTGACAAGTGCAGAATGCAGTGATGGGCGATTTATTTCGCTCAGACTGATGCACTTTGTCATGTTGTTTTCGTCGTGACCTACAGTAGTTGGTCGGGACTTAATCGTCGACGTCGTCTCTGATCGGGTTTCTTGTTTTCGTCGAGCGGACGAGAGAGAGAGACACGCTGGAGATGATGACGATTCGCACAATCGATTTGTCTCTTTTATTTTAGAGGAAAGTGATTAAAAGGGGAAGAAGGAGAAGCGGAGAATGCTGGATTTGAAGCCACAATTGCGCGGTTTTTGGCGCTGAAACTGTCTAGACTGAGCGTCAGTTCGTATAGCAGCACCAACTTTGAGACGTTGAAGGGCTTAGAAGCTAGATTTGAGCCAAATCATAGAACACTCTGCTCAAAGTGTAGAGACCCAATTACGGTGGAATACCCGGCTTTCAGTGCCTCTCTCGAAGAGCTGATTGTCGTTCTATGCAACGCCTAATCAAACCCTTGTTTCTGGCTCTTACAGAGATCACCATCACCGTCTAATAGCCTCAGCAAAACTGCAATTTCCTCGTTTCAAAGTCCGCCCGATTACGGTAGCTAATCTTTCTGATTGTTTTTTCCTCCTCAAACCCCGAAAAGCGCGCAAAAGCGCGCGAATCGCTCTCCACGCGAATGATTACCGCAAAAGTGCATTCCTAATGCTCACTTCGTTATTGACGCTTGCCTCGCGCTCGCTCGTCCGTTTGCGCTCGCAGCGTTCTCGGAACGGAACGAACATAGCACAGACAATCGCCCGGGCTCGAAAACACGCTCGATTCTCGGAATCGTCGTTCTTCCCGAAGTTCCAGCGATCTTTGCCACTCGCGCGGAAATCCTCCGTCATCGCGTTTTGTCTTCTTCTTCATACGTGGACGCTAATCGTGAGGTGTGACGTTTCCTGATGTGTTTCGAGGCGAAATTGGGAACATTGAAGCGCTTCCCGATTGTCCGTTGTGATCGCCGACAGCAGCAGCGGTGGTTTTGACCTTTAAAAAGTGTTTTCGTTGTTGGTCCCCCAGTTTGAGAGGCGAGCGAGAGCGCTTTTGACAGGCGCTTCGCATGTGAGGAGTACTGTAGGTGAAGTAAAGGGCGCTCTGACGTCAGAATTGCGAATTTCGGCAAGGAAAACACGTGAGTCTGAGCAGCTCGGAGCTTATTTGGTGGGGATACGGTAGCTTTGAATTGAATTTAAGTTTAACAGGATTGTCGACTGCATTTTGCTTGCCTGTTTACTCGAGTTTGAGTCTGAGCACAAGCTAAGTTGGGCTTTCTGTACTTGGCATCGTAACCCTAATTGTTAAGCAGTGTGGTTTGTCGTGGATTGTCACAATTCAGACCAATCTAAAGCAGATTTGAGTTGATTTGAGACGCTTTAGAAGCTCCTAGAATGTTCAGAAATGGCCACTCATACTACGGTACCCTCGATGAGTCGCTGTTGTAACTAAAAGACATCTCGTACTCATCCCAATATGAGCTCTACAACCAATCAGTTCTTCTCTAATTCAAGCCTTTTAAAACTGCGGTCATAGACAGCTCATACCGTAATCTGCAGCCTATCAAAGCGACAAGACCCTAAACCTCTCCTTCCTGACTCTATTAGACCGCTAGACCTCCCCTCTTCAAACTCCCAAATAATTCAATTGCGTCGAGATGTCGCGCGTCTGTAAATTTCAGACTTGAATTGAATTGTGTACGTAGATCGTCTCTTCGTCGTCTGCCTTCGTGTGTGTGCGTGTAGCGTAGGGAGCAAAGGTCGCCTGTCAACTCTGTTTTTCGACGCTGACACACCGAAACACATTCGTGTTCGCTCCACCGCCGCCGCCGCCGCCGCTGTCGTCCCGGCTCATTGTTATGCAAATACAAAAAGTGCACTTTTGCGTCGCGGCGGGCGCTTTTTGTGCGCTTTTCAGTCTTCGACGTCGTCGCAGCCGCCACCAATTCATCTGCATTATCTCTGCTCTGCGCTCGCACACATTCTCCCCACCACCGCCGCCGTTGGAGCACCGATCGCTCAAGATTGCATCTTCCTGCCCCTCAACGGGCTTGGCTTCGCGCCAGAATCGGTTTTTTATGCGTGCACGCAGCGGACAGCAGCGCACTGACACACAACAGAACGATGACGGCGATCACTGATCGAAACATCATTCGAAACGAGCGTTGAAGCGGCGATTCGCTCCCCGCGAGAATCTCCGAACTACCGGTTTGAACGACGACGAGCTGTTTGTTGAATTAAGCGATGCTGTTTGCGACGAGTACGGTAGCGTCGCCGCCGTGATAGTCAGTGGCGTGGTGAGTGTATGTGGTGTGGTTTGTGGGCGCACGCTCGAAAATCGATAGTTTTGCGTTTTTCGACGCTGATTTTCAAGGTCGCTGCTTTTCGGAAAAACAACAAGAAGGACGTTTTGTGGTTCAGCAAACGGCGGACGACGATTGGGGCCTGATGGAGGAGGAGGATTAGGCAGATTGCAGTTGGAGTGCAACAAGAGCAGAGTTTCGGGGGCTCTGTTGAGGTCAGATTGCGACTGAAAACCATTTCCGCACAGCAGAAGACCCAAATGGTCGATCATATAGCCTCATCTAAGGACACGCAACTTCTAGCTCCTTCTGACCTAAGGTCGAAAATAACGAATTCGTCAAGCTACAGTAGTCTCTGAGCGGTGTCCTTCTTGCCAATTTGAGTCAATCAACGGACATTCAAACCCTCAAATTGCAATTGAGCTCTTTGGTCCGGCCTGTCCTCGCTCGCTACACTTTTGTGTTTTGCTCTCTTTTACGAGCCTCTAAAAGAACGTCGATCCCTATCGCTGT
Organism: Steinernema feltiae; assembly: GCA_007213375.1. Classification (NCBI taxonomy): domain Eukaryota; kingdom Metazoa; phylum Nematoda; class Chromadorea; order Rhabditida; family Steinernematidae; genus Steinernema; species Steinernema feltiae. The sequence continues at coordinate 18,605 of MQUG01000328.1, read as the reverse complement.
TTCCCCTAAAAGTGCGCATTTCGACAGATCAGATCAACACGTTCTCCTCTCCTGTGTTCCAAAGTCTCAAAACAGAGATTTTTGTCCTCCCTCTCAAAAATAGATTGCGATGACAGCAACTCGCGGTAAACAATCAGAACTGCTCCGCGCGCGCACTTCTGCTATTCAAAGATTGATCGCACTGTTCTGTGATCCTTCCCTAAACGGCTGCTTCGATTACTGTAGCCGCGCTTTAAGGTCAACTCGTGCAGTCGGGCGCAAGCGCAAAGACTACATTTCCCAATTGGAAACACTCCAAACGACCCGTTTTCGCGCCTCTAACGAGCCTGGCGGAACAACGTGCTCTCTGCGCTCGCCGTCGGCGTCGCCGCCGCCGCTACAGTCAGCTGATTCTGAGCGCGCGCTAAAGGACTCGTGTCGTACCCGGCTGGCACTTTGTTGACGCGCTCGGCCTCTGCTGCTGCTGCTGCTGTCCTTCGCGCCCGGCGGTGGCGGCGACCGACACTCACAAACAACTCCGTGTGAGCGCGCGTTTTCCCGCCACACGTACCAACCAACCAACCAACACACTTTTCCACCACTCGCCGAGCGAGCGAGCGAGTGGCGGCCGCGTTTCCCCGACCGCCTGTCCCGTACACGTCGAACCCGCCCGCCTGCCGTGCGATGCCCGCCGGCGGCCACGGACTCTTCACCGCGCGGCGTCGTCGTCGGCGGTCGTTGTTGCTCTCAGGGTCGCCTCCAGGCCGCCCGAGCGTCCAATTTTGCACTTTTTGTTTACGCGAACGCGCCATAATGTTCCACATCGCGCGCGCGCGTTCGCTCGTCGCGGAGGAAAATTCGCCGAAATTCTCGTCTGTTTCGAGAGCGACGATGACGTCACCGGCGCGAGGATGTCGATTAAGCATTTTGCGCTCGTTGGCTGCCGCCCGGGCCCCCCGGAGCTTCGCATGGCCACGGAAATTCGCGCGAAAAAACATCCCCGAAAAAGTGCGCGTGTTCGTGGGTGGTCGAGAACGAATTTTGGGTCTCGCAGCGCGCTTTTTAACGAATTGCCGCTTTGCAAAATCGTATGTGTGTAGTCTGCGCTGTGCGCTGCTGGTGCGCTGAACTGTGGTGGCAGGCGGCGAAGGGCGTTCTGGGAACGGCGAGCACATTAAAATTTAACGGTGTTATTCGCGATTTGTCACCGTGGGTGGTCGGTTTTATTGATTTCGAGCTTGGATTACGGTAGGATTGAGTTAGTTGAGATTAGAGAACATTCTGGAGTTGATCGGCGGCTTAAAATGGTTTTAACAGTTTGGGGAAAGTCGTCCCGGGACCCAAATACAGTACTCTTGTGTGGTCGAATGCATTAAACATTGAACTCTTGCGTCGAGATCGAGTTTTCATGTTTTGTTTTCAACATTTATTCAAATCCACGCTAATCCCAATCGTGCCAGGAGCCGCATTTAGCCCAATTCAATGTCGAGTTGCCCTTTAAACTGCCAAAAAACTCGAAAACAGCTGATTTTCGCCCAACAAAACATTCTCAAAAACTTCACCACAACCGGATCATTGACGTCATGAATCCACTCCCTCTCCCTTCAACTCTGTTTTCTTGTCCTCTCCTCTACGCGTACGCGAACCAGTTCTCCGCTCCGCTCTCGTCTTGCAGAACGACCAACTGTCCTCGTTCGCCACTTTCTGCGCGCCGTTTGCGCGCTAGTGCGGTGCATAACCGGTACACTTTCCAAAAAATTCACACCTTAATGGAGAGCGATGGCGGTGAAGCACAAAACAGCGGTCGATTCTTTAAACGGCGGCGGCTTGAATCACACGGAGCGCGCATCCAGGCGCTGAGTCATCGAGATCGTTTGCATCATTAATGCATTGTGGAAATGAGAGAAGAGACGCGCGTGTGCGAAGGCATCAATTGGCTGTCTGAGGAGCTGTCTGAGAGGAGGACAGCGGCGATTATATCCCAGATCCCGGAAAGCGGGCCTTTGAGGTCGTGAAAGCGAATTTCACGCTTTCCGCCGCTGAGCTGAGCACCAAATTGGCCATAATTGACTCTTAAACAGCTGGCAATAGCGCTGTCTGTTCAACTAAAGTCCGTTTGTGTCCAACGCCATTGTTCTCAATCGGTTCGGCCTCAAAAATGCGTGGAAAACATCTTCAAAACTCATTTTGTTTAGAAAAGCTCTTTTCTGGTCTTTGTACTCGAAAAACAAACCTTTGAGGCTCCGTTGACAATTAGGAAAATTGCTGTACATGCCCAAATTACAGTAATCAGGAGTTGGATTTGATTAACCCACAGAGCGCTTGTAATTAGCGTTTCCCATTCGTCCGGCCCCCAGAAACGTCATTATTCAATTGTAGGCGGCGGCGGCAGCTTCATTTCTACCTATCGGCGCGCGTTGCACTTGAGAGTGCGCAGCCCTTTTTGTTTTCCTTCCTCCCCCGGTCACCAAAACTCGCTCTGTTTGTTCTCTTCCTCCTCTCGCTCGCTGAATGGAGACGTTCGTTGGTCGGTTGACTGGCTACACCTCCTCCCGCGCCTCTCCCTCGCACCCTCGTTGTCCTTAAGGTTTAATGGCAATGTCCTTTTCATCCACACCTACCGTATCCTCTTGTGCTGTCGTCCTAAAAGGGCACCGCGCGCGCGCCGGTTTGTGCTGCCCACCAACGAGCGAGCGCATTGTGTGCGCGCGCGAATGTTGCAGACAGCCGACCCGACCGCGTGTTGCACTCTTTATCACCTTTTCTTCACCACCGCCACCGTCGCCGCTCCATTGCGGCGGCGTTAGGCGATTGCACTTTAGGGGAACGCGCGGTCGACGGCGACCGCGATTTTGTGTCGACCGGGCAAGTTTGCACATCGCATGAAAAAACGTGCACTTTTGCGAATTCGAGTCTCGCGCGCGTCCGCTAAGGACACGCGTCCGTTCAATTGAGTCGTTTCCTCCCGGAAAAGAGAGCAACGTTCCTCGCGGAAGTCCAAAGGACAGACGGACGGACGGACGACGGACGCTCTCCTTGGTGATCGCTCTTTGCATTTCGTCGCGGTTTTTGTGTCTTTTTGTTTTTTTGCGCTCCATCTTCCGTCTGGCGTCCCTAGCGACCAGACTGCGCTGACGCAGCACGCAGACTGTCCGCTGTGCTGCACAGCGCTGCCTCTCGCTCGCTCAACGACGTTTTTGCTGCAATTTGGTCTTCTCGACGGTGTAGACAAGATGGAGAGACGGGGAATTTAGTTCCTTATCGAGAGTTCACATCGAGCTGCTGCTGCTGGCGAGTTAGACGCGCCGCGCCGAGAGCCAAGAGAAGCGAGCTACGGAAAATGATGCAAAATTGCTGATTTTTACGATTTTGCACTTTGAGAGGTCGACGCGCTTAAACGTCGGAACGCGACAATGCAGAGGGCAATTTTGGCGAAAATTCGCACGTTCGTCCGATTAAGTTCTGGTTGTCTTTAGGGTTGCGCACTTTGAAAGGAGCGCCCAAAAGTAGGTTCTTCGAGCGATCGTAAATCGCAACGATAAACGTTTTATGATTGCAGTTTGTGAAAACTCGCATGTTCGAACCAGCGCTGATCCTACACTACGTGTGTGCTTTGATTTTGAATGAAAAATGACGTTTTCTGGTTGCTCTTTGTAGTGCGGAAAGGTCGATCGTCGCGTGATAAATGGTCCTGTGACGAGGGTGACAAAAAAGGAAAAATTCACAAGTTCGGTTTGTGAACTTTTGAAGGTTTTTTGTCTCAAAGTTCACCCGCCACATTAAACTCTCATCTTTGAGAACAAAAGTCGCACGTTCATCCGCCGCTATCAAGCAAGTGTTGATTTGATTTCGATTTTGCAGAAAAACTCGCGTTTTTCGGTTGCACTTTGTACGCGCGCGCTGGAGCGGCGGCGCTGATCGGTCAGATCCGCCGATTAGGATGACGTAAGAGACGGATTTGCACGTTTTTGATCTGTCTACATCCCCGCGGTCCCCACGCGAACGTCGCACGTTCGGATTGTGACGAAATTGTTCTGGGAGTTTTTTTGACTCTGTGAACGAGGTCAGAACAATGCGGACTTGATGACTGTACCGACGCGACCGACGGCAATGAAAGGTCGGAACGCGATGACGAAAGAGAGGATTTCGAAAATGTCGCACGTTCGGTTTTTTATAGCCGCGGCGAAGGAAGGCCGCTGACAGTTGGTTTTCAGTGCAAATGGCCACGAAATGAGCCTATAAACGTTATTTAGTGGTTTCTGAGCATGTAGTAAAAATCGCAGGTTCGGTTCGCCTCAAAAATTAAGATTTTAACCTCATTTTCACGTGTAGCCGACTTTAATGCAACGTTTCTGCCACGCACGTGAGATTCCAGGCCCACACACGTCAAGTGCGAAGCCCACACACGTCAAATTCCGCAAATTCTCAGCCTTCCGGTCTGCTTTCGCAAAGCGCCACTTAGAATTCCGCACAAATTCCACGACAAAACGCCCGCAATCCGCTTTTAGAACTACCGTATTCGCCTCTCCTCGTGACCGAGCACACAAGTCGCTGTCCTCCTCCTTTCTGCCCGCGGCTTTGTTTATTATTCGCTACACACAATTCGAAATTGGCGTGACGCGTCACAGAGCGCACTCCTCACGCTCTCGAGCGCAGAGCGCGCGCCCAAGAGCTCCCTCCTATTAGGAATAAACAGACTTAATTAGTTTTGCGTTGGTGAACTTTGAGACGCACGTGAAGCGGCGCGTTCCGTTTTCATTCTCGAAACGACGAATTTATTCGTCGTTTCCGTGTGAAAGCCTCGCTGTCTGGAGCGGCGACCAGGAACGCCGTGGAGGTTGGAAGAGGTGGAGGGAACGCGAGACGAACGACGATGAATTAATGATAAGTGGAGTCTTCGTCGTTGTGATTGTGTGAAGATGGTTTTTGGGCTTCAGAGAATGGTCGACGGCCGATGCCGAGCTGCGCGAGATGCACTTTTGGAATAGAGCGCCTGGCTGTATAGAAGCCTTATTAGGCGAGACAAAAGACAGAATTAGCTTGAAAGGAGGCGAAACAGGCTTCCAGATAACGATTTGAACCTTGAAATGTCCGAATTTTGACCTTTTGCTCAGTTCCTTTAGGTCTGATCAGCTCTACTTGAGTCAGGCTGTTGTTAGCGAGCCTAGTTCCTTCTGACCTGAGTGCAAATGAGACCTAAAAAGTGGGTTCTGAGCTGTGTTCTGGATTCTTGACATCAAGGTCTTTGTACCTATGCTACTCTCCTGGTATTCCCGGCTGCTGGCGGCCTCTGTATTCCATTTCTGCTGTACATCTCCACACACACAAGAAGCACTTTAGCACATTCTCCCCATCTGCACACCCCTAAAAAGCCCAATCAAATCACTTCAATCGCGTATCTGATTACAGCAGCGTCTGTCCGCTCCTCTGCGCTAGCGTTGCACTGTCGTCGCCGCGCTCGCGCGCGCATCTCGCGGATTTATTCAAAAACGACGCCAATCGCGATTCTTCCGTTGAATCCGCGTCAACGGATTTGCGCCGCCGTCGCCGTCGTCCTCCGTCGATGTTGGTGGCGACGGTGCTCGCGATTCAAAAATTCGCTGTTTTTGAATTGATTGATCGGGTGCTCCGTTTTCCGTCTTCTTCTTCTTCTCGTTTGCGTGTGACTGTCGAGCATCCGGCGCGCTGCTAGCAGCAACTCTCGCACCGGAGATATCAGTTTTTCGACTTGTCCTACGTGCACTTTGCGTCATCTCGTTCCTCCTCTTCAACGTCGTCTTATCGCGTCTCCGTTCTTCTTCGCTGCGTGTTGTGTGCGCGTGTGTTCATTTCAGTTCCATTCAGTTCGTTTTCTCATAAAATTGCACTTTTCAGAGGCGTTCTCTCCCCTCCACCGCCGCCGCCGCCGTCACTGACTCTGACTCCTGACCGGTCCGCCCACTTTGGAGTCCGCGTTTTGTCGTCATCGTCGTCGTCGCAGATTCACAACTACTTCACTCCATCGCCGCTGCTGCGCCCGCGCGTCAAGTGAAAGTGCAGCCGCCCGTCTTCTTGTTTCCCGTTGCCGCCGCCGCGTCGTCGTCGTCGTCGCCGTAGTGCCCTCCTACTCTCGTCCACCACCCCACGAGGCCCCGCCTCCCGCTTCGGCCTTTTCGCGTGTCGTTTCGCCCCGGTCGACGTAGTAGCTCGTCGCTGCTCCTCAGCCACTCGCTGTCCTTCCTTCCTTCCATCCCGCAGCCCTCAATCCACCTCTTCGTAGTCCTTACCGAGAGTTCATCCATCCAGGACAAGTCTCTCTCTCTCGCCGCCGCCGCCGCCTTCTGCTATGATGGATCAGAATCTTAGCTTCGACCAGATCCGCCAGATCATGGCGCTTCAGGCTGCCACGCAGCCTCAAACCACTTCCGCCGCTACCGCAGCTGCCGCTGCCTTCATGCCGCAAACGCTACCGGAACCCAGCGTTCTCCAGGAGCTCCTTCTTCAACAGCAACTCCAGCAGCATCAGCAGCAGCAGCAACAGCAGCAGCAATTGGCCGCCTTCGCCGCGCCACCAACCAGAGCCAACAATCGGCCTTCAGAAGACCTCACTCGCAACAGGTTGGTCCTTAGAGTCGATCACTTTACTTGTTTACCGCTCACTCACTCCCTAAAGTTCACTTCTCGTTCGTTAATTAAAGCGAATCGAGTTTCGCGCGGCGGTGGCGGCATCGTCGTCGACGCCGCCGCTCCAAATTGTACTTCTAAGCCGCTTTCCCATTCCCACCTCCTATTGTTGAATTCATTCAAAGTGACGTTCCCCTCCATCCGACCCGATCCCGACCACGTCAAAAACATTGTTATTCGCGTAATTCACACCACACAGTCCCGCTCACCTGCTCACTTCCAGAGTGGTTCCGCTGCCGCCTTCGCCCCGGCCACAACGCAGCCTTCTACGCTCCTTCCGTTCATGGTTCCCACCACGACCGGAGCCGCCGCCTCGGCCGACTTCTTCACGCAGTACCAGATGAACCAGTTGCTCTCGCAGATGATGCAGCCGCAGCCCCAGCAGAGCATCCAGCAGCAACAGCAGCAGCAGAACTTCTTCCTCCAGCAGCTCATGATGCTCCAGGCGCAGCAGCTCTTCACCGCGCAGAATCAGCACCAGAACGAGCCGGTTGGTTTTATTAGTTACGAGGGTTACGGTACTTATGGTGGCTGTTCTGTAGATGCAAGTCTCCTCCGCTGCGCCGACCACCGCGTCTTCTCCGCAGCTTTCGACTTCGCCGGTCGTCCCGATGCGGAAACGCGCGCACACGACTTACACTCGGCCTGCGCCCAAGGTCGCCCCAAAGCCAAAGCAGAAGCACAGCGTGCAGCACACGGTGCAGCAAGCCGTGGCCGAGCACAGCGTGCTCCGTTCGCTCTGCGAAGAATCTGACGATGAGGACAACGCGAATCGTCCCAACAGCGCGCCTCACGGAGCCGGAAAGAAGCGCGCCGTTGATCCCAACTCGCCCGACCGTCATCATCCCAAGAATGTAAGTTTTGTTATCCCCTCGGCTATTAGCATTACCGTAATCCAACGCGCTCAAATTACACGCTTCTAACTCTCGATTTCTTTCAGTTGTCGCCCTCGAACCCCGACATTCGCCTCATGGAAAGCCAGGTGGCGATGTTCCTGATGGGAGGCGGTCATTTCACGATGGACATGGATTCGGTGCTCTCCGAGGGTCTCACGAGCGACGATTCGCCGTCTAAGACGTCCACCGACTCCGGCTACACCTCCCGCTCCGCAAGCAACGGCGGAAACTCTGCTCCCGCTGTGCTCGAGTGCGAGGGAATGTCCGAAGACATCCAAGTGATCTACGAGAAATTCAAGGACGACCAGAACGTTCCTCGTCTCGAAGCGCTCGTCTTCCCGTCGCGCTCGCTCGCCTCGTCGCCCAACGGACGACACGAGATGCGCGACCGCATCTCTTCGGTCTCGCTGCCGAGGCCGGTTTTCGACAAGCTGGTCGACAACGTCCTGAACACCTGTTTGGCGTAGATTCCGCGAATCGCCGCCACGACGACCTCCAATATTGTACATAACTGCGCCGCCGCTCCTAGACCTTCTCTGTTCATCCTCCTTTTTGTATATTTGCTGCCAATTCCACTGTTAAACTCTTCTTCTTCTTCCTCCTTCCAACACACACTCTACTTGCTGTACATACAAGGATTCTTCCATTTTCGAGCTTCCAAACTTCTTTCCGCCGCCTCCGTCGTCTTCTCCGTAGAGATTCTTGGTTCCGATCAGCTGTTTCCAAATCTGTTCGCGTCACTCCTACCTCTCCTTCTCTCTCTCTCTCGCTCGCGTGGCTATCGCCTCTCAGGAACCGAGTGCTAGTTCTCCCCCCCCCCATCCACCCTGTTCTTCTCTCTCCTCTTCACAATTTCCACACAAAATCCACCTTTAATTCGGCACATTCACTGCCAAACGTTGTTCCAATCCTGTAATATGAGATGATTCTTGTTGATGATAAGCATTTTTTGCGCCAAAAAAATTTCCCACAAGGTAAAAGTTAATAAATTATGATATTTAACTCGATGTTTCGATGTTTTCGACATTCTGAAGCTCTGGCATGGCTGGCTAAATATAGACTTTATGCAAAAATGCATTACTGGGTAATTTCAAGATGTTATGTGGATGCTTTGGGCTCAGAATTCGTTGTTTTCAAGATTAAGGAGATGATGTTTTCGCTCTCCAGGTCGACAACGAGGAGGATCTGAAGATAATGGAAGTTTCAGAGGGCAAAAGAAGGTTGACGGAAGACGAATTGGTCTTCGCATTGGTAGCGCTGGCATTCTGTGCGTCGGAAATCGCAGTTTGATTGAATAAGAACAACATTCGGACCATGGTTTCGGTCATATCTTACAAAGATAGCTTAGAAAAGCCTCGCAGATCAAAGGCTATTTTTGTTTCAGCTGTTAAGACTCTGAACGACGGATTCGACGGATTCGAGCGGCCAAACTGTTCCTTATAGCTACCGTAACTAGCCTTCTCTCTATTTTTAATCTCTCTCTCTTCCCAGCTGCACGGCACCCAACATCTCCGCCGTAATCCCAAAGCAGCTTTCGCGAGCTCCTTCTGGTGAGCCCCACACACGCGTAACCGTAGTTTGAGCTGACCACTCTTGAGATCGTAATCCGTTGTGAAACGGCGCGAAAACATCCTCTAATCGGTGTAACTCCTGCAGAATCGCCTCTCGCGCACTCTCTCCTCCTCAAACAAATTATTCTGGGAACATCGGGGCGAATTTCTCGGTGCGTGAGATGGAATATATCGGGACCGGCCTCCGCTGCGTCTAGACGCGCAGCGAACAGAGTGCATCGACGTGTAGGACGAGTAAAAACAATTGGAATTGGGGAGAAAGTGTTTTGAAGGGCCACGCGATTTATGGTCGAACGGATGCGGGGGCTCTGGTGGCGCCAGATAGGGTTGTTTGTGTTTATAGGGTAGATTCGGGTCGACGATTGGGACCTCAAACAAGGGAAACGTGGAAATTGGAGGGCGAAGTGCTTAAGGAGATTTACGAGTGTTTAGGGACCGGGACGAGGAGCGGAGATTACGGTGTTCGATAGTCGCAAGTGACCTTAGCTGCGAATGGGAACCGCTGTTCGATTCCAAAAATGAAGTTGTCCATTGTTATGTTAAAATTACCGTAATTCGAAGCTTAAATTGCAAGTTTTTGAGTCAAATTTCGCCAGTTGTCGCCATCAAATCTCGATATTCGCCTCATGGAGAGCCAAGTGGCGATGTTCTTCCTTCTGCGGTGCTCTCCGAGGGCCTCACGAGCGACGAATCGCCCTCCAATGCCTCACCTACATTCTCTTTATCGTGTTCTCTATTGCAACCTACCGTACCCCCAAAAGAACCAACCAGTGATCAAAGGCAATGATTGTAACATGTCCTCAGAGTGCAGGAGCGCACGAAGAGTCATCTGTTAATCGGTGTGGGAGTCATTTTGTCTTCGAATCAAGGACGAAAACAGATCAATCCAGCGAGAACGATTCAAATCGCTATGCGACGCCTGCGACGAGCGACAAGTGCGTTTGATGTGGACGAACAATCGCGCTGGAACGAAGATCGAGAATCGACGACGACGACGCAAAACACGATCGTCGTCGCGGCGTCCGTCGAACGCGCGCCAAACTTGTTTTGCAGTCGCCAAAGTGCGTTCGGCGAAATGCGGCGCGCGGCAACGCGAAAATAAAAGTGCGTTTATTCATCGGGGATTGTTTAGGATGGCTCGATGAGTCTCGTGCGAGGATCGGAGATTAGGAGAATGGGAGAGGCCCACTGGAGCATCAACGACCGATTGCCGATTGTGGGAATGAGGAGGGGGCGAGAGCGGATTTCTGGAAATCCGAGATGAGACGAAGCACTGCAGCGCCTTAATTTGGGTTTTCGGAAGCGCGAGATGCACTTTTGACTGAGAATTTGAAGCGGAGAATGAGAAAACCCTGGAGCGTGTTGGGAGAGACCACTGTGATTGGGATTACGGTAGTTCTTGGAACGAGCTGTGGAACGGGGCGGATGGATCTGAGGATAATGAGGGTAAACCCGAGATGAGATTTGATGGAATGTGGACCTAGAGAGACGTTGATTCACAGTTGAAAATCGTAAAATTGAAAAACTCGGATTACTAAGTCCAACCGAGTAAAGTTTAACAAAAAACCGAACGTGCGACATTTCAAGATTTCGAAAATAGCGAACAAAGTAACTTTAATCTTTCGAAAATCCTCTCTTTCGTCATCTCGTTTCGATAGTTCAGTGCTGTCAGCCGGTACAGTCATCAAATCCGCAGTGTTTTGACCGCGTTCACATGGTGAACTCGATCGTCATTAACCGAACATGCGACGTTTTCATGGGAACCAACATGTTGGTCTAACAATCAGTGTAGGTGTTGTTCGTCATCATCCCTTCCGAACCGAAAATCCCTTCGCTTTCCTGGAAAGCATCGTAGGGTGCGCGTGTACCGAATGTCCCGAAGAAGCAGCTCTAGGAGTTAAACATCGTTTTTCGTTTCTTCCGCTCGATTGTTCGATTGTTCAAAACAAAAAACTGATTCTGAGATTCGTTAAAACATCCATTACGAAAGCGGCATTTACCGTAAGAGACCTTAATTAGTTCAGATTGTGTCTGAATTAAAGCGATAGCCACAAGTGGTGTGCTGCAATCGGGCCAAGGATCATAACCTGTGAATATTGTGTGATTGGAAGAACTAGGAGATTCCTTGGATGTCTCATGTATAGAAGAAGGTCAGTTTCAGCTGATAGAACTGCTGTGAGCACACGAGGAAGTGCGTCTTCAATACGCACGCAACATTTTTTTGTCCCTCTCACCCCATTAATAATCATCCGTTCGGTCATCAATTGCTTCTTGTGCTCTACTGGCCACCAGGGTTGTCAGGGACGACTCTAAAATTGACTTAAAAAACCGTTAAATTAATTATTTAAAAGTGCGACTGATCTGGCCTATAAACAACCGCTCGGTTTTCCTAGCAACATGGTCTTCTCAAGTGAGTGTCCATGTAGATAGCAGCAACGAGTACCTGAGTGCATTACTACAAAACAAAAGAGCACGTGACCGTAGGTATTTACGGTATCAAACCAGACACAGCAACAGCTAAAGGACAAGTGATTTATTAGATTAAGCCATCAAACACACACACGTTGAGGCTATTTTGAGCTGCTCTCAGGAGATACAGGAATGTATCTCAGTCTAAAGATTCGCAGTCAAGTGGTTTTGGGCCCCAAAAATCCCGGAAGTTAGCAATCTGTTGACGATAACTACAGCTCATCGACTCAAACATCCGCGTTCGTTGTTAACGAGCGCTGATTTCGGTCAAAACATCCAAAGGGCACCGTGCAAAGTACGTTTTCCGGAGTTGAATCATTGTTTGGGAGATTTGATGGGGACTACAGGTACTTGGAGAGTGCAGATCTAACGGCAAGATTAGATCATGTGGCTGTCTGTAGCTCGATCGCCCCCGAGAGAGTAGAGTTTGATCGGAAACTAGCACAGATATGTTAGAAACTCGCATCATTTCTTCACTCAATTTACTTCTCTCCTCTTTGAATCTTCAAGACAGTGTCGCTGGTGCTTCTAGCTCAGAAAGGCGCTCGATTGATAACCAAATAAAGAGAGCAATGTGGTGTTTTCCTGATATTGAAAGAAGTACTGTTTGCTTTCAGTTCATTGTTCTGAGACCTTAAGACATCGTGATCCAAAAATCAGAGATCTGTCTAGTAAAACCCGGTTTTCACATCATTCACAGTGTCAACTATCTCTCAAAGAGCAAATTTGAGCTCTTTTAATCCTTGATTTCGCCCAAAAACAGCTCTGTACAGACACTCGATTTCAGAATTCTCCATCTTGTCAGATTGATGTTTTTGTAGACGACGCGTCTCAAAGTGCGAGATTTCAAAACAAAAGATCACACGTCCGTCTGCCGTCAGTCCGTCACTCAAACGGAGGATACAAGAGTGTAAAAGGACGCGTGTACCTGTCACAAGTTCGGTCGTTAGTCAGAATGTGATTTATGAGGAAGTTTGGGAAGTCGTAGAGGAGGAGGACTACGGTCATTGGATTCAGAGCATCGAAAACAACAAAATGGGGACCGTGACGGGTATTTGACGTATCAGCGCTTTGGAGCTTGAGCTAAGCTACAAATGGAGCTGATCGAGGTTGTTCACGATGTTTGAACCTATGAAAGTCACAAAATACACGCGGATTTTTGAGTTTTCATCCCTTACAAGCTGCCTAAATGCTTCATACCGTTCAAATGGCTTTCTTCACGTCCGCATTTCCGTCATTTGTTGGTATCCCTGGTGCTCTGAACCTCTTCTTTTTCAGAGATTGTGGACGATCAAAGGACCAAACCACCATGGAATCAAAAGTTCACCCAACACTGATAAGAGCAAATCGCCCTTTTCACTGTTTCAATTCTGCATAACTCGATTCGCAACAACACGTAGTCCTATATTCGTCCTTTCAAAAACCAAATCGACGTGTTCAAAGACGATAAGACGCGAGTTGCACTTTTGCCACACACACACGACCGCTTAAAGGCCGGTCAGCCAGCGCCTTTGTGCGCTTTGTAAGAGGATTAGTTTTCAAAAGGTCACTTTAAAAGTGCACGAGTCATTAAACTTTTATTGCGTTTTCACCATCTGGCTCGTGCGCGCGGTGCACTTTCGCGCGTTCCCCACTGAAACCGAGGAGAAGAGTTGACGGACGGAAGCGGCGGCGGCCGGGAATCAGCTGAGTTAATTAGAGAAATTGGATTCTCGCCAGACAGACACACGAAAGGACATCGTGACTGTGCGCTCGATTCTGAGACGTCACTTGATTCCAGCGGTGCAAAACATTTGCGGCCACGTCATCTGCGTTTGCTTAGCGCGGTGCACTTTCAGTTTAGTGTTGTTTCAGTGTTGCGAGCGCACTTCTGGCGGTTGCGGCTGTAAAAGCAGCAATGAGAGCACAATATTATGAACAGCGCTGCGTGTGTCTAGACTGAAGTGGAAGGTTAAGACTTTTTCGGTTGCTAGATTAAAAGGTCAAATGAATTTGCGCTCGATCGAGCTGAGCAGCAAGACATGAAAGCAGAATTCTAAGGATTTGCAAGTGAACGAGCTTTTTGCAGTATTGTAAGGAAGCCAAGAGGCTCATGAAGCTCATTCAATTGCTTACCAGGTTTCGAGCTGAACATCAACACGAGCAAAATTCTAAATACTTTTGAATTGTTGAAAGGAAAGCCAAGACATTTCCGCGCCAGGTTAAAAGCGCCAACGTAATGTCAGGCTCATTCACAGGTTTCTCTGGCTGTTGTAGGCTTGTCAAACGTCAGCCACAAAGCGTAGCTCTAAGCGCTAAAGACCACCGGAATCGACAATCCGGAAAAGATGCAAAATATTGCCAATTGACGAAAGTATGTAGGTGTTTTTACGAGGCTCCTGCACGTCACTGATGAAGCCGGAAATATCAATTTGTTGGAAGACGTTTTGAGCGTTGGCGGAGAGTGATTTTTAGTGCAAAACGACCGATAGCAGCCAATTCCTCTCAGTTTCTAAATCAGTCTCTAATTCTAAGCATGGACATGTTCAACACGCATGTTTGAAGCTTCCGTGTCCGGTCAAATCAGGTCAACAACTTCAGGTTCAATTGAGACAAAGCCAAGAGCAGCTGCTCGTGTCCTGTCCTCGTGTACGTGTCCGCAGCAAAAGACGAACAACAACTGCCGGTTGGACGCATTTTCGTCAATTTTGCGTCGACAGCAACAACTGACATTTGGGTCAAACAATTGAACTACTCCTCGTGGTACGGGTGCAAACTTAAAAACAACTCAAGAACCTTTGTTCTGATCACTTCCTGGGTTGTTAAAATCAAAAGAAAAGGAGACGTTTTTGAGTAATTTTGACCAAAAAATGTGCATTCTACCCCACAGAAACCTGAAATTGTGACTTTACTGTAAGTTGTACTTTCCTAAATTACAATTTTTCATGTTTACGGGCTGCGATAGCCTTTGGTAATCGAAGAAAAAGCCCAAAACAGTCGCGGAACTTGATTCTGCACTGCTACACGATCACTGTTTTTCACAAAAGCACTCGGAAATTGCAGATCTCTCACGTATTTTGCTGTTTTGCCGTCTTCCCGCGTGATTTATCGGCTCTTTAGTGACATCGATAGTTGCACTTTGTGATCGATGTGTTGGCGGAGCGGCGAAGTGACGTCGCTCCGTGAATCACTCTGGTCCCAAAGTCAAAACATCGCACTTCAAATCTCCATCCGAATCGCAAATTCAATTTTCAAATGTCGCCTATCGATGTGTTGTTATTGCGCAGTGTGCGTGCCTAACGCGCGCTGCACTTTGCCCACTCGCGAAGCGCGGCCAAATGAGAACTCCTGCATAGGAGGCAGCCTCAGGGCGTCCGCCGGCTGCCATGTTAAGCGGTGCACTTTTGTGTAAATCGGCTGTGCGAGAGCAGCAGAATTCGGTCTTCGAACAGCGAAAACGGCAATTTGCTGAGGCGGCAGGAGCGGCGACGACGGCGAGAGTTCAAATCCGGTGTTATCATCAATCAGAAAATAGATTCGACGCACTTTTTCTCATCTCTGGTCGCTTGTCAGTCTGATGGCGAGCGAGACAAAAAGTGACACGTCACAGGCGTTTTTGGAAAGGAACGGCAAGAATAGGGGTGGTTTAGGACGGTGTTTGAGGTCTGAGAGGCTTATCGGGGACACGTTGACCGAGCAATCACACAAGGCCTGGTAGGAGATGGCATTCTTGGGTGGTAAAGGCAGGAGTTTTAGAAAAAACACAGAATTTGTGACATCAGTTGAAATGAGAGCAAGAAATCACCTTCGTTCTCATCCATCTTTCGCTTTGGGTCACCATTTGTTGAATAAACAGAAGACACAAACAGAAAACAACCCAATTGAAATCTAAGCCTGCAGCCATCAAACGATCATGACTATCTCATGAGCCGTTTTGGTCATTTGCTCAAGACCCTCCTGGTTAAACCTTCCTTTCCAGGGGTAGGCGACAACGCTTGCTTCATTGTAAAAGTCTCAAGGATGTAATCGATAATATCAAAAGACATTTGGGAATTTTATTGAACCATAGCAGAATTCATCATCAATCAGTTCTGTGTCTTTTTAGTCAAATTATGCCTTCTAGAGTCACTGGAGTTTACAGTCTAGTTACGCCAATTTGTCGAGCACAAGATGGCAATTCAAAGTAACAAGGAAGTTGAGCGGAAGCATCCTTCTTCCGTTGATCTTGACCAGATACAGAATTCAAGTTTGTAGCCTGGAATAACCATGATCTCTTCTGTTAAGGTTCTTTTCAGTCGCTCTACGGTCCGTCCGCACATCCAAGGATCAAACATCTCCACGAGCACATTGCAGTCACGATATTCGCACTGCAAAATCCACTTCTGTGTCCGTCCGCTCCGCTCTGCACACAGCTCTGCACTTTTGTCTTCGTCACACAGTCACCGGTGCACCACCCGACCCGCGACGTCCAAATATCTCCACTTCGCACAAATGGCAAAGTGCAGCAGCCGATAAGGCACGTGAGCAGAAATCGAACACCGACGTCGATATTGTTGGAATGGAAGCCGTTTGCCCTTTAGCTTCTCGTTGGCGCCGTCGGGCGGCGAGGGTTCGCGAGAAGGAATTAAGGAAAGGACATGATAATCTGTGTGGATTTGGCTGCGAGCGCCAGACGATCCAATTTGCGCCGCCACCTGCGTCTTATCTCGTGTCTGGAGACTGAACGCACTACATCGGGGTGATTTGGGGGAGGACACTCGCGAATTCCGCACTAAAACGCAAGAGAAGAGAGCGTTTTAGAATTGCAGAACCAAAAATCAGTCTAGCAATTCCCGTTGAGCTGGGAAAGCTCGTGAGAATGTTCAAATCCATTGACCTTTCAGCAACAGAGCACGAAACACAAGCACAACCCCGCAAAAGCCTCTTTACGATGTTTGAGCACCGCCGCAGTGTGGCGCAATTCACATTATCTAATGACCGTTCAAGAAATTTAAGAGATTCAAATCGATTGGTGCGGTGCCTAGCAGACTGCGCGCGATCTATGGCACCTCTCTGGGGTGCACGCGCCCGCATTGCAGAGCTGTAGAGCAACAATGCTGGCGTAGTGTCACGCACTCCTGAGCCTCCTCAGCTGGTAATAATCAAACCCGAAGCATCGCGCACCCTTCTGTCGCTTTAAAGGGACCAAAAAAACGTCGGGGAACAGCGGGGGATAGCGGGGAAACCTACATTTCCTAGAAAATCACTGATCTTGGCGCGATTTTATTGCGGTCGGATTTCCAAAAGTGACTATTTCCGGTCGTTTTGAGTGATTCTGATGACATAAGCATTCCTCTTGACCTCGAATCAGTCTAGATCGGCAATGGAAACACAGATTTGTGGCCGTTTGGCCGAGAAAAGCACAAAAATCGCGTTTTGCCGACGCGCGGCCGGGAAAGTCGACCGGGAAATCATAAATTTTCATTTATCTCAAGACTGAGTTGGCCTACAAAAATTCTGATTTCAGCACCGAGGTCGCAAAGGTCGAATTAGTGGGGCAGACAATATTCGGAGAAATCTGAGACTTTTTTGGAACGATGTCCGCGTTCATTAAGAAGCTCCGGTCGTCATCTTTGTCATCTTTCTCCCGGAGTTCTGCTGTGCCGTTTCACACTTCCAACTGTCTCACATTGTGTAAAATTAATTGAAATAAGAAACGCGACACCTTGCACGTTGGCATCGCATTTTTGCGGCATTTACGTTTATCTCTGACCTGATTGATACACCGTTTGTGAACTGCTCGCACTATGAACTCCGTCGCCGTGCTTTTCTACGAAAGCGTTTTTTCTCGTTTACTCGACAAGAACGTTCTGTCGCCTTGTCGCGATCTTTCAGGGCTGTTTGGTGGCGTCGCTTCTGAATTCTACAAAAGCTGGTTACAGCTCCGCGTTTGCGTGGAAAACGGCCTTTTGAAGTTCAGCTGGAAGATGACGCAACGCATCTGCTCCTTGATCTCCTCAATCAAAGACAGTTTGATTCAGTGTGTCTTCCTAGAAACTGCTTCAAGACCATCGAAGCGATCATCGTCAGCTGGAGAGAAAACGCAGAAGAAATGATCGGGAAAGATGTTTGTTGCGTTGAGAGCCCTGAGGATTTGCAGCCGATTACCGCATTCGGGTTTGAGAGATGCACTCCAGAAGAAGAGAACTACGTTAAACGTTTCTCTCCGAGTGCAGCTGACCGCCGAAAGACCCAATATGTGCTGAAATCCGGTGAAGAAAGAGCGGTTTACTGCTTGTTTGGGGAGCAGTTCCATTATGAAACGATGTTTCTGTTTGCTTAGATCAGCTGAGCAAGTTGTAGCTAATAAATTTGTTTGTAAAAACCCATGATGAGCTAATAGACCTGGTCTTGCGTTAAAGCTAGGCTAAAGGCGCCTGAAAAAACGCGTCTAAACGTTGCTCTGCGAAGCCTAAGAAGCCAGAAGCGAGGTAAAAGGCAGTAAGCCTGGTTCTTTGTGCTAGACTGACTAGACATACCGTAATCTGCCATAGGCTACACAATCGATAACTTTCTCACATTGGACCGAACGTCTTTTTTCATTTTCAAGGTGAAATCGCCGACTTGCGATCTGGCACCGTAGCGACCTGCATTTGGTTTGGCTCCATAAAAATGCGAGAAAACGTTATTTATTCATTTTTCTGATTTTATTGCCACATTCTGCGATCAGCACGGCTTCTTGGCCGCAGGCAACTCAGCGTCTTCCGCCAATCGACGCTTCTGTGCGGGTCGGCAGCCTGCGTACGGCTGATCATCGCATTCGACGCCTTCTTCGTCCAACGCAAACTTCACTTTTCTGTATCCGTCTGTCGTGATGTACGCCTTTGTGGCCTGACGACGAGTTTCGAATTGAACTAACGCGAAAGTCGTCTTCTTGCAGCGTTTCAGGGTGATGCTGACGATCGGACCAAAATCCTCGAAATCGTATTCGACTTGTTCTCGGGTCGTGGAGAGCGGGAGGTTGCCGACGACAATTGTGGAGCGGAGAGACATTTTCGATTTGCTGGAA